>JBAMCR010000127.1:0-54098 GCA_037075045.1 Mulgravea parasiatica
GTACACACATACACATATGTATGTACATATATGTATGTATTAACTGACATACGAGCACATGCATACATGCATATATACATACATATGTATGGAAGTAACTCACAGTTCGCCAGTGTCAAAAAGAGAAAGGAACAACCAAAGTAAAAAGAGACGAGATATAACAGATTATTATTGTTTGTATCGTTATTGTTTTTGTTTAGCAACAAAAAAGAATAATACAAAAAAAAGGAAAAAAGGAAAGAAAATAAAATCACGAGCAAATAAGAACACAAAACGCAAACAGCGAGCAATGGAGCAAAACCAACAAAAAAAAAATAAAAAAGAAATTATGAGAAAAAAAATTAAACAAAAACGAGTTAAATTTACACCAGCATCATACAAATACACATACAATCGCGCTCACACAAGCACTCACACACATGCACACACAAACGCACACTTATAAATACCGGCCGAAAGAGAGATATTGACAAAAAGAAAAAGGAGGGAAAGCGAAGAGAGAATCGGACGCACATAAACAGCAGTCGCCCGCAGTAGCCATCCATCCACCCACAAGGCGCCGAGCCAACGGCGACATCGTCGTCGTCGTCGTCGTCTTCGTTGTCTTTGTCATTTCTTTTGTTATTGTTGTTGTTGTTATTGTTGTTCTTGTTGTAATTTCCAATGAAGATATCAATCATCAAAATTCTTGGTACGAGCGGCATTGGCTATGTGCGTCGAAGTGTAGGCGACTGTTAGAAGTAAGCATTACTATTGCATACATAACATAATACATATACATATACATAAATATATGTGTATCTACATATTTATGTATGTACATACGTACATATGTATGTATATGTTTAATACATACGCACAACATAAATATATGTACGCATGTATATAAATGTGCATACATACACAGATACAAATGTTTTCGATTTGTTTTTCTCTCCCCTTTTTCGTTACCACACAACAATGACCGGCCTTGCGCAACGCGCTCGCTTACTCATTCCACCGTTTGCTTTCTACCCGCTGCCGTCTCTTTCGTCATTGTGCTCTTTAATCACGAGAGCCAGCCAGCAGAGCCCAAAAAGATTCGCAGTCGTGGCAGGCCCCGTTTCGTGCGAGAGGCAAAAGTTTTTCCGTAGAAGCAGCGATAGCGGCGATATACATACATATGTATATGTGTGTACATATATACATTCATATTATGTCTGTATATTTGTATTTATATAAATATGTATCTTTGCATGTGTATATAAATAAAAATGTATGTATACGTGTGTATCTAACTGTTACGCCAAAAATTCCATTAAATAGCAATAATAATTACAACAAATTGTTAAGAAATTCGTTATAAACAAAAACAAAAAAAATTTGTTGAATGCCAAACACATAACAGTAACAACACAACTCTACACAACTGGCTTATCTCTATCTCTCATTCTCGCCCTGTCCCACTCTCTCGCGCTCCCGCTTTTACTCGCTATAAGCATATTTAGTCTGCCGCCTCCGATGGCTGACATCCCTGCTCCCATCCCTTGCTTTTTGCGTGCTGCTTCTACATTCTGTTACTGCTGCTGCTGCCTCTGCCTCTGCTGCTGCTCGTGTTGTTGCTGTTGTTGTTGTTGTTTTTGTTGCTGCTGCTTTTTTTTTCGTTAATTTATTATTGAGGCCAATTGAATTTGTATGTTTTGTACACAGATACATACAAATAAATGTATATACATACATACACATGTACATACATACATACGTTTTTATATATACACGCACTACATACGTACATACATACACACGTATGTATGTATGTATATACTATGTGCACATGTATGTATGTATCTATGTATGTACGTATGTATGTATGTATGTCTAGCTAGCAGCGTGCTTGAACGATTGACGGCCGACGGCAGCGACAAACGTTCGCCTTGCTTGCTTTTGCTTTGGCTGCCGGCTGACGAGGGCCTGGCAAGAGACTATGCAACACGTTTAAATATGCGCATCGAAGCAGCCGACGGCAAACGAGCGAACAATGAACAAGCGAACAAGAAACAACAACAGAGAAGAAAAAAAAAACACCAAATACATACTTGCACACACAACGCACACACGCACACATGCACATACACATACACTACATACAAAAAAAACGCAGAGCCCAAAATGACGAATCGTTGCGTGGCAGCAGCAGAGACTGCGGCGGCGGCGGCAACGGCAGCGACATCGACGCTTTCGTAAATGTATGTATGTATGTATGTATATGTGCGTATGCGTGAATGTATGTACACATATATGTATGTAGAAATACATATATTAATGCGCTTATATATTTATTGTATATAAATGTTTATGTATGTATGTATGTTTGTATGCATGTGCATGAGTAAGCCAATCTGTGTGCTAGTGTGTGTGTGTACAAGTAAATTATACGAAAAGAAGCAGCAGCAAGCATTCGTGTAGCTATGTATGAATGTATGTATGTATATATGTATGTATGTATGTATGTACAATATGCATAAGCATACATATGTATGTATGCATGTAGGTATGCATTTGCATGTAAGTAAGTAATATCGACGTTTGCTCCAATAGAGAGCCAACTCTGGCCCCACCCACTCATCATCACACAGCACACACACACAACATACATATGCATGTAGTATGTATATACACAGGAACACACACAGCTAAACATTTTTCGTTTTCATTTTAATTTTCGTTTTTCTCTTTAATACTCTTTATTTATTTTTTATATACAAACGTGTGTATGTATATACATACATATACACTTTTCGCGTCTTTTATCGTCGTTTGTTCTTGCTGCTGGTTGGGTCAGAAGTTCGTTGTGGCGGCTTGCTTGACATTTGGAATACCGTACATTTGAGGTGGAAAGCAACAGTTGCTCTCACCTGCGCGAATATCTATATAAATATATGTATGTATGTATGTAAGTATATGCATGTTTGTACATATGTAGGTATGTACATATGTATGTAAAAAATGAGTATAATAATTAATTAATTCGCCATAAAATTGTTAATAAACACAGATAAAATACATTTTAAATTTGCATTTTATAATGTATTTTATTTCATATATGTATGTATGTATTTACATATATGCATGTATGTATACATAAACACATATGTACATTTACTAATTGGTTAAAGTACGTCTAAAAACAAAGATGCCTTAAAAATGAAGAGACGCGCAAGCTTAACAAATAAAAACAGTGAAGAAGCTTTTTAAATTTGTTTTCATGTGTATGTATGTATGTATTTATATAGTACATAAGAATATGCATTAAAGTATACATTTATGTTTATGTATCTAATTATTATTGTTTATTATTGTTTATCATAAGATACATAGATACAACAGATATATATCAACTTTGGCTAAAGCAAGAGCAAAATTGCAACGTTTTAGCTTCTCGTGAATTTATTTCGCAGAGTATAATACTGTACATATGTATGCATGCATGTGTGTACGTATGTACTATGTTTTATATAGACAAAAATAAAAAAAGAGCCGCTGTCAAGTCATCAAGATTTCGTAATACCCTAAGACTCCGAGCCTGAGTCCATTTTCGTAATATCTCTCTTGTTTTCCCTCTTGTTATATAGCTTTCTTTCTCCATTTTTTTTTTTTTTTTTTGGTTTTTCCTAATTAATGTCATTAAAAAATATAAACATTGATTCATCGATTTAGGGTTAAAGGTGTTCAAACATCGATAGTATCGATTTGGATGGTTTTCAACATATCGATGCGAATATAATACATGTATTAATTGTCATATTTGCAATGATAAAAAAGTATTAATAAGAAATTAAACATACATGCATATTGTATGTATGTACATATGTAGCTATGTTTGCACAATGCATATACTCAGACAGAGATTGATGGCAATGGTGTTGGTATTGCTATCGATTATAAGTACGTATGTATCACTACATGCATCGTAAAATAATCAAGTGAAGATTGAAAAAGTTAGGTTTTATAGCGGCTTGCAGGATTGTTAAGGAGAATCTTTTATATATACGCTGATCGAACCGTTCGTGATCTCTTAACATTGGCTCAACTGTTGATCCTAATCAAGCATAAATACGTTTGAGTGCATGTATGTATGTTTGATGTTTATAGATGTTTTAATACCGTGTTATTTACGTACGTATGTATGTATGTGTATGTTTATGCATTCGTCATTTGATCTTACAGCTTCAACTTCAATTATAATGCATATTTTACGCATTAGGGTGTATGCGTACTTTAATCAAGCGAATTTAAATCATTCTTATGTATGTATATGTATGTATGTAAACAAAAAGTACTTGGCAACAGGAGTGGAGATGTCTCTCCTGTGCTGCACAGACTTGCACAACTTTACGATACCATGTATCCGAATTCTAAATGCTCTCCAGGTTACGATTAGGCTCGAAGATTAGTACATAAAGTCAACAAATGGGCTGACAACCCTGTCCATTGACGTTTACCCAAAAAATCAAAGAATGCTTTATTTCTAAGTTAACTGACGTGGATACGTATACGCAACAGAATCCACCTGAAATGCTTTTTTAATAAGCGATAAAAATAACTTTAATTACAACTGTGTATACATATAATACATACTTATGTACATATGTACATGCATAATGAAATAGAGAGCTATTTCATGCATATGTACATATTTATGTATGTACAAATTTGTACATACATATATCCTCGGGAGATGTGTTCAAAACATATTTACAGGTAATAACTACATACGTCTACATATATACATGTATATTTTCAAATATATTGTATATTTGTGCATATGTGTATGCAATCGAAAGAAAGTGCATTGCGAGCAGAGCTTCTATGTGTGTTCCGTACATACATACAGACATATATACATACATATACATACGTACATACATATGTACATATTTGTATGTAGTATTAAATTTCTCTTCCATTACCATTTCTTTCTCGAGTAGCTTTTGTGCTGAAGTTGTTTTCTAATAAAAACAACAAGAACAACAACAACAACAACAATAATAATAACAACAACAAGAACAATAACAAAGTCAATAGCCAACTGATAAGCAAAGATGTGAATAATGATAATGAGGCTAAAACGCAACGTGCTAACCTAATTGCGATTGTTGTTAAGGATGGTTTATTCACGTGAGCCGAGGATTAGATTGGCTTCAATTGGATTGGTAAATGCGTTAACTTGTTTCTCACACTAGTGCGAATGCCGTTAAATAAACTGTTCTCTGCATTGAATGAGCGGATATCCGGCTTATACTATCTATCCACCATGATGGAGACCAGAATACAAAATGCACTTTAAGGTGGCTTAATTATACACATACATATACATATTAACATGTTCATACACACATGCAAACATACATACATGTACATATGCATGTATGTATGTACATACATATACCATATGCAAATATTTATTTTTTTGGTTTTTGCTAAAATTGTAGGGCAATCAATGTTTAACAATTAGAAAACTTTATTCACAAACTTACTTACAGAAAAATCTTAAATACTTACATATGTATGTATAGCATGTATGTGTGTATATACATACATATGTACATATTTGTATACCATTTTTGTTACTGTTTCTTCAAATCAAGATCGTGTCAAGTCCTTAAATTTAATATTAAGTATATAAATATTATATTTGAATCCATTCAAACCAGATTTTGGTTTTATTTATTGAATGTGATGTAAAAATTAAATTTCAGATTATATTGTCTTACATGTGTACATACATGGATACATATTATACCTATGTACATACATACATATGTATGTTAATGCTGATATTTTAAGATCCCTTTGATTCACATTATTTTAAAGTCACTATAGTATTGTAGTTCCTGTTTTAATTAAATTCCTTTTTTAATTAAATAAAGTATCCAATTGTAAAACGTTTTATTTATTACGATAACAAATAAAAAATATTTTTATATTTTTAATATATCAAATTGGGAAATAAATGCCCTATTTTATATTTTTTTATATGTACATATTGGCTAAATGAAATGTTTGGAAAAATCTTATAAGCTATATATTTACACTTTGTATATTGCAATTATTGAGTATATATATGTACATAGTTATTAATTCTGATTAGATTAAAATGAATATACTTATGTACATATATATGTATGTGTATTGAGTATGCTTCAAAATGACAAATATATCGAAAATAGAAAAAGAATTAGAAATTACATTATTCAATTAGAGCACAGGTGTTTTAAAGTGCATTAGACGCATTATTACAGTTTTAATTTTTTAACGTTATACATACAGATGCATAAAAACATATGTACATATTTACAAACATTTACATATGTACGTATGGGCATACATTTGTATTTCGAAGAGCAGAGCTTCTCTTCGAGTTTTTTTTCATCGATCGTAGAACATGTTTATTTATATTATAACGTGTAGACAGTCGGCATATACACACATATATATGCACATACGTGCATATGAATATGCATATGTATTGTATACACAATATTGTTTACATGAGCATCCATTCGCAGATTAGGGCTTATAAATTATCCCACGTTTAATGCTGAGCGCGACATAACCCAAATGCCACCCACTTCTCCCTGTAACCGAGTATCAAATTCAAGTATTGGCTATGCACAACTGGCAATAACATTTCTAGCTATCAATAACTCAAACAACCTCTCTCTCGCTCTCTCCCATTCTATATCAGCCACTATTCCTCTCTTGCTCTCACTTTCTCTCATGCTCGCTCTTTCTCTTATCCTTCACTCCACCTCTGCCGAAAGCATAGTAAAGTGAGCGCACACTTTTACATACATACATGCATACAAAGATACACAGACACATGCATACATACATACATATGTATGGTACACACATACGCACGCACACGTGAACACATGTTAGCAGTGTTTACATAGCCAAAGCGCACACGAAACGGGGCCTCTCTGGCACACTCGATTTTTGTTGCTGATGTTCGGGCCGTTGTCGTTTGCATGACGATAAAAACGACGCACTAGTTGATGGCTTAGTACGTACTAGTATTTATGTTTGTATCTGTATCTGTATCTGCGTCAATACATATGTATATATGTATATACTTTATACATATATGCATACATACATATATGCACATATGCATGAACTTATGTATGCAAATAAATTCGTCCGGATTAAGTATTCCGTAACTTGCATTTTTTGTAGATCTGCTTATGTAGGTATGTATGTACATGTACACATGCATAAATGCATGCACGTATACGTTATCTTCCAAGGTACAATAGGAAAAAGTCCAACACTTGAGCGGGCACTAAGTCACATGGGATTTACAAGTACGGGGAAAACCCGCACAGTTGACTAATTTTAAGATAATATAATGTATATACATAAGTACATACACATATACATACATATATATTTATATGTATATACACATATACATACATATGTACGTATGTGCTTATATCCATATAGTCTTTTTACCTGCGGATTGTATTCTGTTTAAGCATAGATACTGAAGAAAAGCTTCACCCAAAAAAAGAGAAACAAACATTATTGAGAGAAAGAGAGAGTGTATGTATGTACATATACATACATAGAGTGTCTTCATATAGATATATGTATGTGTGTTTGGTATTGAGCCAGGTGAATGCTTTAGCTGTAAAACGAAAGAAATTGTTTAGGAAATGCACTCAAAGGGCAATTTTTTTTTTGCTGCGCAGCTGACGCCACTGTCGCCGCCGCTGCTGCTGCTGTTTTACTTGAACGTACAATGGCCCAGCTAACGCTGTTGTAGCGTCGGAAGCGGAACCCGACCAGCGAAAAAAGAAAAGTAAAGAAAAAGAAAAAATACACACTCATACATACACGAAGCACACTCGTGTCCGCTGTTTATAGTATCGTCGGCAGCTGCTGTCTTGTCTGCTTGCTGCCGCTGCCGACTGAAGCGGGGCCTTTCTTGAGCGCAGAGCGCGAATGAACGAAAACTTCTTGCATACACACACACACACACACACACACACACACACACACACACACACACACACACACACACACACACACAAAGACGCACACACTCGCAGAGGGAATGAGACGTCGTGTAAGCGAGCTAGCGTGAGCTGCGAGGCGTGCGTGTGCGAGAGAGAGGGAGGCTAAAAAGAGAGAGAGAGAGAGAGAGTAACATAGCTACAACCAGAGAAAGAGGGTAAGGGAACATGCAAAGAGTCAGGGCCTGCTTCCGTACCCCCGAACCATGCCGGGCCCATACCAACATGCTACTTGCATGCCACACACAAACATCTATTGCCAGCAACAGAGGTAGCTGCTTTTACCGGGGAGGGGTGAAGGTGGTGGCTACGATGGTGGTGGTTGTAGTGAAGGTGAAGAGGCGGGGTTAGCATGGCACTGCCAAAAATAGAGACGCCCCCGCACGCTGTGCGCTCTGTTGCCCCAATGCACGCCCACACACACATACATACATTCATATACAGGCATACCTATGTATGTATGTATGTATGTATGTGTACATACCAGTCTGGACAGGGACGGACGGTGGTAGTGGCATGTTTGACCCACGCTGCAACCAAGGCATAACACAGAGCACAGCCACAGCCAAAGCCAGCGTCAGCGTCCGACGCAGGCGTCGACATTAGCTCTAACTCTATGTATGTGTGTCTATATGTATGTGTGTTTGTATTGTACATGGCTTAAGCTTCGCTTGTACAGTGGTAATAGAGTGATGCTTATACATACATATGTATGTATTATATACAGATGTATTCAGTTTTAAAAATAAATATGGAAAAAGTTATGGCTTAAATAAATGTAACAATTTGATTAAATCAAAAAAAAAATATGTGTGTATGTATGAAAGTAAAAAATTTTATCTAAATATATATGTATGTATGTGTAAATGTACCGTTATGTAGCTTTTATATCTATTAACTTCTAAGATTACCTTTTTTTACAACACAAATTTGAAAGAAATTTCTTATAGCATGTATGTACATATGTGTGTATGTAGTTACCGTTAGAATCGTAAGTTTTCGAAAAAGGAAGAAATATTAACCAACTTGCCCCACGGTTATTGTGCTGTTATACTAGTTGTATCTAGCAGCGTTGCTTAGCCAGTCGATAGAAGAAGTGCACAAGGGGGTTGCAAGGTGTGCGGAGATTCTGGACAACGGCAACAATAACAACATTAATAATAACAACAACAACAATGGTGATGGCAACGAAGCAAGCAGCAGTAATTCGGCAAAATGTTCGTTGCATGTTCGTGCTTTGCGTCGACGTCATAGTCGTTGCTGCAGCAGCAACAGCAGCGACGACAGCGTTTACTCTATGTACATGCATACATACAAACACACACATATACATATTATATATATATATATATATATATATATATATATATATATATATACATATATACATATATACATCTATATATATACATATATATTTGCATACGTACATATACACTCACTTATTTATACATAATTATATTTATATTTATACATATTATTTATTTATATATACACACATATTTATATACATGCATGTGCATGTATCTACATTCATATATATATTTTGTATTTCTTTTTACCTTGCTTTGTATGTGTATGTTTGTGTGAATTTCAATGTATACATACCGAAAGCTGCTGCGCTGTTAGCGTCAACGTTGACGTTGACGTCGACGTCGACGCTATGTACAAACACACACATACCGCACACACACATGCACATGCAGAATGTACATACATACATGTGCCGCACACATTTTTCAGTTGACTTCGTTGAAATAATTTTCGTAACAACGATCACACTCGTTTGTGTATTGCGAAGACGGGAGGACGTCTCGTCGCAGTCCGCTAAGTAAAAGAAGAAAAAAGAAAGAGAAACAAAAAAGTAGCGTTTATTTTTTTTAGCGTCGCTGTCACCGTCGTCGTTGTAGGCGTCGCGTCGGCGGTGCATAAAACAAAAACAAAAAATTAAATATATTAATAAATTTGAATATGCACATTAAGTGTATATACACATAAATAAAGATATATCGTATATAAATATACACATATATAAATATTTAAAAGCCAATATGCGCTTGTTAATTTTTTTCAAGTTAATACACATCAAAAGTTAAAATAGTTCTTGTAAGTGTTAACAAAATAATAAGTTAATTTGTGTACAATATTCATCCAAACATATGTACATATGTGCATAGATTCGTCCATCAATGTTTATGTGTGTATTTCTTAAATGTTTGCCAATTGCTTGAAATACGAATAAAAAGAGCAAAAGAAAAAAAAAGAAATTTGCAAAACACAAAATCTCGCATTTGCAAGCGCTGCTGCCGCTATTGCAACAACAACAACAATAATAATAACAACAAAAACTACTATTGCTACTACTACGGCTACTAATACTACGATAAACACTACCAATACAGCGACAAAAAGTGCGCGCGAAAGAAACAGCACAATAAAGTACATACAAATAACAACAAAAACGAAAAAAAAACAACAACAACAATAATGACAACAAAATAACATCAACAACATGGCAAAGGCAGCACGTTTTAGTGTGTGCGTTTTCGTTTATGTGTGTATGTGTATGTGTGGCCAACGGCCGCGCCAGTGTTGCCATATCTGTGTCAGCTGAGAGCTGTCGCATGCCGGGAGAGAGTAACATATGTACATACATAGATACAAAAAGAGAATGACAAGCGTTGTGTGTGTATGTGTGTGCATATATATTTGTGTGTGTGTGAAAGCAACATTTATAAATTTGTGTTTTGCTTTTAACATGAAAGGTTTTATCTAAAATTTTTATTTTGTTAAAATTTTTTTTTTTAAATATAATGTGTTTAATTTGTGTTTACATTTTACTTTAATTGCAGCATATGTAAAATGTATTAAACGCAGAGCAACTGCAAATAAACTAAAAGGAGTGAAACATAATTAAAAAGTAATATTACAAAACAAAAAATACAAAGCGAGTGCATTCGCACAAACGTGTAAGAGAATAACGAAGTAAGCGAGCTTTGAAAAGTGAGCGAAAGAGAGAGCGTTTGGGAAGAGGCGCAGCAATGTCCAGCAGCGATGATGTTTACATTACCAGCGTCATTGACGCCAATGGGCAACCGCTGCCTCTGCATGGCAATAGCCTTGGTGGACCACATGGACCGCCCGTTAAACAAGAGCGCGCCGATGATGCCGAAATCCGTGAATTGGCCGCAAAAATGAAAGAACAGCAAAAGCAACAGGCCGCGCAACAGGCAAGCCGCCAGGCAGCAATGCAGCATGCCAATGGTGGCCCGGTTGCTGGCGGAGGTTCAATGCAACCACCGATGACAAATGGCAATGGTCAAACAAATATCATGAGCTATTTGTCGCGCCATCAGAAGCTACCAAACGGTACAATGCAAGTGTTACCGGCATTAGCAGCAAATGGTCGTGCCAATGGCGCGATTGATAATAACGATAAGGTCGCACAGAAAGCGTCCGCTGGTCCATGTGATGAGGAATCACTCAAAGGACATTTTGGCTGGGCACAATTTGGCAAAGTATCGATACCCTATATTTATAGGCAATCGGAAAAGTATTGTTCGGTTCGGATGATCGAATTGAAATTACTTGGTAAATATTTAAATTGTTTACATCCGGATATTTACTCAAGTTGCACGTGCGTGCGCAGCTATTATATAACCGATGCCGAGGCGCGTCTCTTCATTGAGATCAATCATAAGCACTGCGATGGTGAATTTGGTCGTGATATATTTACACAAAAGGATTTGGTAGTGCGTCTAAGTGATGCATCCAAATTTTATCAATTTTTGGATATATGCTATCGCAAGCTGGTGTCGGGCAGCAAGACACCATCGGAGAAATGCGGTTTCATACGCATCAATAAGGAATCTGTGGTACCGTATACTGTGCGCAACAATCAGCAGGTTGTGCCTCTATTCTACTTTGAAGGTGAAACGGAGAATCTTAAAACTAAGGCCGAATTGCTAAACGGATGGGACTTGGCCTATTTGAAATTCTGCTGCAAGGTTCAGGGCATACGCAATGAGCTATTTTCTAGTGAAAATGTTGCCGTTATTTCATTAACCGATATCAAAAGCTATTTCCCGAATGGCACCGAATTCGAGGATTATTGGCCCAGCAAGGTGGTCGATTCGAATCTGCTTATTGGAAATCGTGCCAATGTTAATAATTCGGTTAATTGGACGCGTCAACCATCGGCGCCGCCACCAAAGGTCGCTGGCAGCGGCGGCGTCAATAATAATAGCAGCGGTGGTGGTGGCGGCTGCGCAGTCAGCGTTAGTGGCCAAAAATCACAACAACAGCAGCATTCCTCAGTGGTGAGCGCAGCGACCGCACAGCAACAGCATATGATGAAACAGCGCGCTGCCGCTGCCGCAGCGGTGGCAGCCAGCGCAAATGGTGTTGCAAATGCTGGCAATTTCCCATCCTCAGCCGCTGCAGCGGCTGCTGCGGCAGCGTTCAACTCACAAGCAGCAGCTGCAGCTGCCGCAATGCTTCAAACACAGGGCAACACTCGCATGCTCACACAGGCAACGGTGCAGGCCCTGGCCACAGGTGGCTGGATGAATAGCCATAATAATAATCCTCAGCTTCATGCCCAAATGTTGGTGAGTGATTCTATTATCCTTTTCATAGTCATACATATTGGTCATATTATTTTATTATTAATAATATTAACAAAAAATAATAATATTGTTATAGATATTTTTTCCACCATTTTGATCCTAAATGTTTATATAGAATGTAGGACAAGGATATCATAGATGTAAACAAAAAAAAAAAAAACAATAAAAAAATTTTAATAATATCTTATTAGGTTCGGCTCTCGGTTTTTTTTCTGATAGGTTTGTGAGTCTGCTTGTATTCAAAAAATTATATTACTTATCAATATTAGAAAAATTTTAATGTTATAACCATATTCATATTTATTTCATTTCATTTTCTTGAAACTGTTGGGATTCATTATACATTTTCCTGAACCGAATCTATTACAGAATTTATATGATTGAGTTATTCGTTTGTTAAAAGTCGATTTAGTTTGGAAAATAAAGATAACGATCCAGTTTCGGGGTTAGAAATAGGTTTGTAGTCTTGCTAGCAATAGATAAATTTCTTCCATTGAGTTGAACACAAATAATCTCTATTTTCTATTTTATTTTAAAATTATAAAACCTTTTTTAAATATTGCGATATACGTAGGTTTCTTAACATGAATTTAACTGTAATTAAAAGTAATCATATTGATTGTTTAACTTATATTTACTTTATAGGAAAAAATTTATAAAGTTTGCGCTATTTCGAAACTATTTTTATTTATTTATTTATCAGGAATTCTATTATTATGTAGAGGCTACTTGGTGGTATCAGATTATAGGGTAGGATTAAAGGGATCAGGGTACTATGGCAACACAGGACTTTAGATCATTTTGAAAAATACATAGTATATACACAATTAAACAAAATCTCAGTATTCTTGGTTAAAATAAAAATATATTGTAATATTATTCAACTATAATATTATATTAATTGATTTAAATTCAAGTAGTATGTGTAGATTTCTATTTCAATAGTTTTGATTAAGTTTTAGCATTTTTGTTAGATATAGATTTAGCTAAAATTATTCACAAATTTGTTTTTGTATATGTCGCTCTTGGCAGCAATAATAATAATAGTAAACATTAATAACAATATTGTTGAATAATAATGTAATAATAATAACAATGTAATAAAAATAATAATAATGTAATAATAATAATAATAATGTAATAATAATAATAATAATAATAATAATAATAATAATAATAATGTAATAATAATGTAATAATAATTATAATAATAATGAGAATGTTGATGTTAAAGACAACAAAGGCAATTTTGTTTGATGTTTGATGTAAACATGTATTATATGTATATACCTACATATGTATATGTGTTTATTGTCTCACGCTGGTGAAGCGCCGAAAAACTTGAACACACATACACATGTATGTTTAAATATATATACATATACACTTGTTCATGCATATGCATTGCGTATGTATTGATCAAGACAAAATAACAAAATACATTAATTAATACTTTTAAGATTGCTTTTGTTATTGTTGTTGCTTTTAAAAAAATTTTTTTGTGTTATTTCATCCTTTAAGCCATTTTGTCGTAGCGATAGCTTAAGGTCAAATAAAAATGTCGGTCAATATTTATGTAAAAAAAATTAAAGCACATTAAATATATACTATTATTAATGCACAAAATTAAATATAATGATACCACACATTTTTTTCTGGGCTAATTTTGTAAAACGGCGAGACTACATAAGATTGGAGTAGAACGGGGTTCCCCCCAGAATATTGGAATTTGCAATAGTTAGAAGATTGCGATTAGTAATATGATTTCAAAAACTGATATCGGAAAGAACTAGAATTGTCAATGCTAATGTTTTTGAAGAAACCCGTTTAAGAAATGTTAAAATAGTATCTACTTGTTAAAGGAATCTTGAATTGCAGAGAAACGTATCTTTTGAACATTGTCCGAAGAGGCAATGCAGAAAACCAACAAACTATATATTTAGAGTTTTCAATTTTCATTGATATTTCTATAACAATCTACCATAAATAAATAAATACTTTTGATTTATATACTACAGCTATAAATAATAAACCTCGTACATTCAAATTCAAGAATTAAACCCAAGTGTATTATTATTATTGGGAAATTGTAAAAATCTTAAAAGATTCAAATTATTGTACAACATGAAAATGATTAGAATTATTTAATAATTACAATAGTAATTAAAAGGTGTTGGCTTCCAGATATTTCTACTTATTGGGAAATTATTTTTAATAGCATATACGATTGCAGAAATTATGCATTATAAAGAGACTGAAAATTGTTTAAATTTTAGTTGTACAATGTTTTAAGTCCACAAATTCAACTATTTAAAATATTTGCAGAGTCTTAATTAATTTATTTATTGGCGTAGTAATATTTGGGTACTGTTAGAAAATGGGAAATTTATGTACAACATATCGAGTGTTGACTGTGAGTTTTATATATTTTTAGCTGTTTTTTTTTTTGTGTTTTTCTTTTTAGTTTTTTGTTGCCAGAGTCGTATCTAGAGAAGCTCAGAAACTGGGTCATGCATAGATACATGCTATGCTCTCTCTTTCTCCCGTTCGCTCGCTTGCTCGCTCTCTGCCTCTCTCTTTTCGTATTTGTTGTAACATACATAGATAGATAGATACATAGATACAAACATACATCTAAATACATATGTGTCCCATATGTGTGTGTGTGTGTGCGCGCGCGTGTGTGTGTGCGTGTGTGTGTGTGTCTGAGTGTAACAACCTGTTGAGGTTGTTTATCTCACACTCTCACTCACTCGTTTCACATGTGAAGTTTTCTAAACAATTATTGTGTTTTTCTTTTCACATTATGTTTACCTTTTTGCGCCTCTCTTTCTCTCACCATCATCGTCTTCCTTCTGTATGTTAACTTGCAGGCGCAGCAAACGCATGCAAATAATCGCGTCGGTGGCGCCTACCGTGAACACCTGAATAACATGATGTTGAGCGGCAGCAGCCGTCAGCCGTATTCCTATAACAATCCGGCGATTTCAATGTCCTCCGTGAATAGCCATGGCGGAGGCGGCAACGCCCCTCCGCCATTGGTACGTTCTGCTGCCGGGCAGAATGCCAGTCACATGTAAGTATTAATCTTGTTGTTGATTATTATTTATTTATTTATTTTTTTATTATATATATTTATTTTATTACAATTATATATATATATATATATATATATATATATATATATATATTTTTTTTTATATCATTGTTGCTATCGATTTGTAACTGCGCCGATTATATTATTTTTATTTTTCCAAAAATTAATTGAAAAACAAAAGCAATTGAAAAATCGTACAATTAGTTATTTGCATACCATTTGATTTTGCTTTTCTCTCTATCTATATATATATATATATATGTATATGTATATATACATACATACATATGTATGAAACATTTGACATACATATATATATATTGTATTTATAATTATTGATTAATGTTTCATTAATTTTTATAAAAAAATATGAACAAAAAAAAAAATACAAAATAGACAAAAAAGTTTTGCGCAGAAATTGTGTTTTTCAAATTTTGTTGTAATTCGTTTATTATGTGTACATGCATACAATACTTTTTTCACTATAAAAGTTAAGTTTGAGTTATTTTTCTGCCATTAGGGTGCCACAATTTATATATTATATATATATTTATATATAATATAATTAATAAATTAAATGAGCAGCCAGCTGGTTTCGTTTTTTTTTTTTTTGTTTGTTTTTTCTTTGTTCTCTATGCACCAATTGTTATTTCATCTTAATTAGTTGTAATACCAAATACATAAACAAAATAAACAGGGGAAGAAAAATGAAAGAAAACAATACCGAAATCGGCGTTTGTGCACGCATTTTATTTAATTTTAATACAAAAAAAAAAAAAAAATCAAAATATTTGGACTGCGTTTTTACCATTTCTTGATAAATAATGTTATGAAATTATGAAAAAATAATCGTTATTATGCATAACTTATTTGCTACCATTTATTAGCCCCAATGTCGCCACATTACTTTTCGTAATTTTTCCAACATGCAAAAAGCAAAAACAAAAAAATAAATCAAATAAAACAAAATAAAATAAAAAAAACAAAAACCAAAACACCAAAAACAAAAAACAAAAATAATAATAAACAATTAGAATACCATTAATTAATATAATCAAATCCAAGCCAAATCTTTTACATGTTTTTCTTATTGTTGTTGTAGTCGAACCAAAAACAAAAAGCTTTTTTCATTGCATTCGGTATTTTGTATTCAATAGCTTTGTAAATATATTTTACATACATACATATGTATATATGTACATACATATGTACAAATCTTACAATTAACTCTCGAAATACCATTTCATTCGGGGGCAACACAGCATTTTATGTTTTTCAAAGTAATCGACAATTCAAAAAATCAAAAACGTTTTTACTAACAACATTAAATGATCGCGTTAACAAAATAATAATACAAATAATAAAAACAATAATTATTTTATAATAATAACAATATATTATACATATAAAACATAATAAAAAAAATTGTAATATATGCCTAAATTAAAAATAAAACCAAAACGTGAATTTCTAATATTTTGGCATGTAATTCTTATTAGGGTGTCTAGGTGCCAAAAATCGATATCGGAAATTGGTTTTTTTTTTTTATTGTTATTCTGGGATAATAGTTAATAAGCTAACGGTGAAAGTAATGGAGGTTCTACATATAACGCATACACCAAACACATATATAAACGCATCCACACACACAAACATTCAAATATACAAACAATCATTCATACATACATACAAACATACAAACATATTCCATATGCATATTCATTTTGTAGTTATAAATTATGTACATATTTCCCTTATTTCTTTGATAAATGTAGATTTGCATGCCTTTAACTTACTTGAACGCTTCTTAAATCAACTTGTATTCTTTCTGCTTGCTATCTACCATAATTAATAATATCCTTAGATTTATAATGCAAACAAATAACAATACTATATGTGTATGTACATAAAATTTACTTTTTTTGTTTTTGATAATTTTGGATAATATACGGCTGTTTCTGTTTTTATTTGTTTCAATAAGATTATAAGATGAAACGCTGATAGATGAACTACAACATATTTTGAAAAACATGAATTCGCATAAACAACAACAAATAACAGTATTAAGAACAATAAAATATATATTGTTTATTTATTAATTACATATATACCTTTTAATATTGTTGTTAATATTGTTATTAAATACAGAAATATATTATAAATATAAAAACGAAAGTTATGTTATATTATGTACATATGTATATACATATATATATATTATATATATTTTTTTATATGCATATATATATAAATATATATAATTTATTCATTTATGGCTGTGTGAATTGACTACCCTTAATATATATTTTTCTGTTGCACTCGAAATATTATCAAAGAGAGAGTATTTATGGCTTCAGAAAAAGAAACGTGAGCAATTATAATATTTAATAATAATAATTATCACAACAACAGGAACAACCGTAACTATGTTTAAATTTAACAACAAAAAGTATATGGATATATTTAAAAATTCTAGTAACAGGTTTACCACCTTCCCCCGCTATGAAAGAGAAGCACAATATCGCCACCCTGTACCACAATCCTGGGCTCAAGAAATGAATCGATCTTATAAAATTCGCAATCCTAAATATGGGCAAAGAGTCATATATTATAAGAATCCCCACAGACACTGAGAGATCAAGACAACATTATATATAATGCGTGTACAAGTTGATGATTGGCACAAAAAGAAAGAAAACCAAAAACTTTATGTAATCATAAAAATTAAATGAGTACAATAATGACAAAAAAAAAATGCAATATAAAATTAATAACAAAAAAATTTCAACGATTCTCCACAAGCAATGCAAGAAATTTATATTTACAATTTTAAGACTAATTTTTGTTCTCTGAGAGAATTAAAATATTTGTTTTAACGAAAAACAATATAAAAAGACAGCAACTTGCATGTTGCAAATATAATTATTTCTTTATCTTAACATAAACATAAATGTACATCTGCATAGAAACATAAACAAATATATTATATATATATATATATATATATATATATATATATGTATATGTTTAATGTATGTTTATTTACACATATATACATACACATTATTCATTCATTAATAATAAAAAAGGGAATAACGAATTTAGTTATATTATAAACAAAGCGTTTAGGACTTTTCAACAAGTTTGAATGTCAAAAAACAAAACAAAAATGTAAAAATAAAAATGTATATATTTATAATTTGATTGTTTTTAGTGTTTTTTTTGTTTTTTTTTCAATGACTGAACGATAATTTGATCGATTTATGTGCTAATTAATGCCATATAAAAATACTATAAATTGGCTAAGATGCCTCAAAGGTCATGCTAACAAAAGCTTCAAAACGAAGAGGAAGAAGAAGAATTTCACACTATTCTAAAAACAAAACAGGGCTGCACATATTATCGATTGGCAACGATAACTTCATATGTGCATTGGGTGTGTGTGCGTGCGAGCGAGCTAGCAAGCGATTAATTTCCTATTTTGATTTTATATGAAAGCGCGCACTCACACACACACATACCGGCACTGTTGATGTATGCATCTATGTAGTGCATACATACGCTACTGGGCAAAAAGATAAGTACACATTATCCGAATTTGTTATTTAACTCAGAAAGCTTAGTATTTAATATTTAATATTAAAAAAAAAATACTTGGTATATGTATAATACTCTTTTGTATAGGTACAAAAGCTCAGAAGCTCACTTATCAAAATGTGCATTCATTTCTTAATAATCATTATAATAATGTAATAACAATTAGCAGCCAGTTGCTAGCTACGCTATTTTAAACCATTTATAACATATTCCATATTTTGTTATAGTTATAGTTATGGAGCATACATAGAAATAAAACTTTAGCAAAGGAACGATATAAATCTTATTAGAAAAAAGAAAACAGAAAAAAAATCAAAACACCAATGTACCTAGTATAAAGGATAAAGCAGTGCTCTATTGCATTAATGGAATTTCCTGCTTTAATTTCCCCAAATTAAAAGTGTTGCCATATTATTAAAATCGCAAATATAAACTAATGTGACAAGTGTGTACTTATTATTCTTATTTTTGAATGCAATAGTGTATGTATGTACATGTAGAACAAGTAAAATTGTATTGTGAGTGGCAGATAGTAAGAAATTTTTTATAGCGAGTATCAACAAAATTTGAAAAATGCTTTTAAAAAAAAAGATACAAAAGAAAAAATGTAGTTAAAGTCTCATCCAAAAAAAAAAAAAAAAAAACAAAACAAAAATCATAAAAAGGGGCTTTTTGCAGCCAAGCTTAAAGCGACTCATGTATTGTATATAATGTTTCTAGGTCAAATGTCGAGCAATCACTGGTGCAACAACAACAACAACAACAGACACACCATCAACAGCAACGACAACAACAACAACATCACCACCACCAACAACAACAACAACAACACCATCATCACCACCACCAAAATAGCACATTCAACCACGCACAACACTCCCCCAACACGCATAGTCCACGTAGCCATCCTGGCCATATTATTGGCAACACAAACAACGGCAACAACAACAATAGCAGCAGCAGCAACAGCAGTAACAACAACAATAATAACAATCACAGCGGCAATAATACGCGTAATTCTTCTTCAATCTCTGCTTCCTCCGCCACAACTTCCGCCACATCCAATAATAACTCGTCAGCTGTAAGCAGCTGTTCGACAAATGCAAACGCATCAGCTGCAGCAGCAGCCGCTGCCGCTGCTGCAGCGGCAGCCGCTGTTGCTGCCAATATGCATGCACTATTAGGCAGTCCATTCAATTATAATTTGCCATCGACTCGGGCGGATTATACAAATTTAGCGCTATGGAATCAATTAACGCCGGCCGAACGTTTGCTGTTCACGCAGCAAATGAAGGGCGCGGGCATTGGTGTTGCCAATTGTTTGGCAGGTGTCGGTGGCAGCAACAGCAACAGCAACAACAACAACAGTAACAATAATAATAATAATAATGGTGGAAACAATCTGGCGAATGCAACACAAAAATCATTGCGCGGTGGCAACTTTCCACCGTTGCCATCGCTGCCGCTTGACACGGATCTAATAACGATGTTAGACTATAATAATCAAAATAAGCAAATGTCCAATAAGACAAGCAAGAGTGGTGCATCTGCTGGTGGTGCCACATTCACCAAACCAAATGTGCCGCCATTAATATCAGATGAGCACCATCACCAGCAACAGCAACAGCAGCAGCAACTTCAGCAACAGCAGCAGCATCATCAGCATCATCATCATCATCATCATCAGTCAAGTGGCAAGAAGCAACGTGGTGGCGTAGGTGGTGGTGGTGGTGGTGGAGGTACAGGTGCAGGTGGTGGTGTAACCACAATACCATTAAACTCTACGCAAGCGTTGGAGGATTTTGAAAAGAAATTCAATATGACGGACGAGATGCGCGCCGTTATACACAAGGTGCTAGCCAATCCTGATCTATCCACATCAATACAGACCAACGCGAATCATAATAATAATATTAATTCCCATCCATTGCCTTCGTATATATCACCGCCCATGTCCCCGGCGATTGGTGCCGCAAATATAACCACATTGTCCTTGGCATCGAATCCCAATGTTACCATAACGCCACAATTGCCAGGACACTTTTTGCATTCGCCATCTAGTTCTTGCTCTAGTTCGAGTGCGTCCACAACGGCGGCATCCCCGTTGGGTAGCAACAGTGGCGGCGGTAGCGCGGCTATTGTTGCTGGTGGTGGTAACGGTGGTTCGGGTGGGGCGGCGGGTGTAGCGCGTCAAAAGAGCGTCATTTGTTCAACAAAATCGAATGCATTACCCTTGGCCATACTATCGCTAGCTAGCGGTGGCAGCGGCTCGAGCAGTGCCTCGCGGCATAAACAATCCTTGGGTAGTGCCTATGGGCGTCAATCACACAGCCATCAGTTTAGTATTGGTAATCATTTGGAAAGCATAGGCAGTACGACAATAACACCAAGCACTACGCCCACTGATGTTATCGATTTATCTTCATCCCGAAGGTCGTTGGCGGCCTCCGCATTTCATCAGCAGCAGCAGGCGGTGGCCGCCGTGCAGCAGCAGCAACAGCAACAACAACAGCAACAGGCGGCGGTGGCGCAACATCAGCGCATGTCTGCGGCTTTGGCACATCATGCACAGCATTTGCAACAGAACGGTGGACGTGGCGGTGGCGGTTCTAGTGGCGGCTCATCATCTGGCGCTGGCGGTGGCGGTTCCAATGCAAATAGCGCCTCAATGCATCTGCAACGACATGCGGCGCTGGCACATGCCGCCGCTGCCAGTGCGGCCAGCGATGGAGCGCAGCGATTAAGCGTCATACCAGAGATACCCACCAGCAATATAAATCTCACTCCGTATCAGGTGCAAAAGATGTGCGTCGATAAGCATATGGTGCCCTGCATCAATATGAAGGCCTATAATGATTCCGAGCAGCTTATGACGCTCACCGAGTTCCAGAAGAACTTCTTCCCCATGGTGGCACTCGATCATTGCAAGCGATTAATCGAGGCGCTCGGCGTCGAGTTATACAAGGCGAATCGGTAAGTAAAAAAAAATATCTATTATATACGAGTATAAGTACTTATATTATATATGTATGTTGTTCCATTTTGCAATAATATCAATACATTTACTTTCTCTCTTCTGCGATAAATTTCATCTTTTAATTCTCTCGTAATTAATCGAAAGTCTCTAGCAATTATTATTATTATTAATATTAATATTATTATTATGTGATTTATTCAAAATACATAATTTGACTTCTTGTCTATTTATTGTTTATCCATCGTTTCTTGTTTTCGATTGAATTATATTTCGTTTGGTGTATCGACCAGAAATATCGATATATTTCACCGATATTTGTATTTAAATCGTATTCAATTTCGAATTAGCGTCTATTGAAATGATATTACAAATTCAATTAGAAATACAATAATATATGACGCATGGTATGTACATATGTATGTATCTACCGTATGTATGTAATAAATAATAATAATGATAATAATAATAATACGGTTAAAGTTCGTTTGTTGAATTTGTTTTGTGATTTTTTTTTTTGGTATTGAAACATGTTTTGCTTATTCTCCTACAGGCGACAGGTGCAAATACTTATGGAATATGATCGTTCCTATAATGAGAATATGCCGTTAGTGCAGGTGCGCGACATTATTAAATATATGACACAATTGACATTCATGACACGCCAATCGGAGCAGCCGCCATCGAAGCGTACGCGCACAAGCTAGGAATTAAGCTGGGGAGCACAACATTTGCCTATAACAACATTAATACCATCATCAACAACAACAGCAAAAACAATAACATCATCACAAACAGCAGCAGCAGCAGCAGCAGCAGCATCAACAACAACAACTACAACAGGAACAGCAACAGCTTACGACAAGAATAATATTAAAGCAACAGCAATAATAGATACGCATGCCAAACAAAAAATGCCTTCTAATCATATGGCACATTTGGCACCGCCACCGGCACCACAACAACATCAACAACAGCAGCAGCAACATCCACAACAACCACAGCAGCAGCAACATCCACAACAACAACATCATCAGCAGCAGCACCACCACCAACTGCATCAACATCATCACCAACATCAGCAACAACAACAGCACCACAAGCAACAACAAGAACAGCAGCAACAACAACAACAACACTATCAGCAGCAATCATCTCACAACAATACATATGAAATGTTGTACTCCCACAAACAACACCCGCAAGCACCAACACATTCACAAACGCTGCCAACGACGCAACAGCAACAGGAGCAGCAGCGTCTCCAAAAGAAGCGACAACATGCGGAACTTAGCAGCAGCAGCAGCAGCAGCAGCAACCATAGCAGCATTAGCAGCAAAATGTTAAGCAAATCTGCTGCCCAACAAATGGCTGAAGCAGAGCACGCCTATTTGTCTACATTATATGGCAAAGCCGCTGCCAATATGCTCAGTCCGCCGCTAAGCACAGCTGCAGCTGTTGCTGCTGCTGCTGCTGCACATGAGCAACGCAGCAGCAGCACCTTTGACTGGAGCCTAACAGGCGAACAAGCCGCGCCGCAGCAGCAACAGCAACGTCAGCGTCGTTGTCCGCCATTGCCACTGCCACAGGATGTTATTAGCAGCAGCAGCGGCAGCAGCGGTAGCGGCAGTGGCAGTGGCAATGGCAGCAGTGCCGCTGCTGTCACGCGTGTTGCAGCTGTTGCAGCCGCTGCTGTTGCGGCGGAACGTCAGCAACGACAGGCGATAATGCATAGACGTCACAGCATTTGCGCAGCGGCAGCGGTTGCTGGCATCGCCAGTTTGTCGCCGGCATCTTCAACAAATTCGTCATCAGCAGCGGCATCGCCAACGGCAGCGGCAGCAGCATTGGCAGCGGCATCATATTATGGTGCATTCTCAGCGCCATATCATCATATGAGCGCAGCGGCGGCAGCGGCAGCGGCGCATCATCATACACATGGTCAACCATCGCCAACGATTTATCCGCCCACGCCGCCACCATCGGCGCCCTGGGTGCATCCATGGTATGCGGGCGATGCGTTCTGATCGATCGGACGGATTAGCTAAATGCAGATCCATTGTAAATTATAGTCTATGACTTAAGTTATTTATTAATTTCTTTAATGATTATCACAATAATGTTTACCGTATAATGTATCATATTTTTTTTTTGCATTAGATATCTTTAAATTTTCATTATGTTCTCTCCCCCCCACCCACTTTTTTTTGTTGTTTAGCGCGTAAGTAGGTTAACTAATTTCCTGGGCATCATATGCCGCAATTAGTCGGTAATCGATAGTTAATGGACACGTATCGATGACAGCGCTCGAAAACTGAAGCTAACGTTAATTTTGATTTATCTTAAAAGCAAAAGAAAAAACAAAAGAAAAATAGATAAAAACCAAAAAGCATATTGAATGATTTTTTTCTGAGAACTTGAAGAACTGATTACACGAATGCCACAACATAAACTGAATAAATACAAAATTTGTAACAATTTACACAAAATTTGGCGAAAAAACTTTGTTTATGTTTTCAGTGTCCGCTGCCCGCTCGAAGAAGCAACAACTAAATTAAAATATAAGAAAAACAACAGCAAACACGTACAATTTGCTTGTTGGCGTCAAACTGACTGCATAGTTATAAAAATTTCATTTTTTTAGTAATAATAAACATACATCTACGTGTATATGCATGCAATATATGTGAATGCGAATGAATATATTTATTTATTTATACAGATTTACATATATTGCATGTATATAATATACATATACATATATTACTTTTAAGTATAAATAAATTCTATAAAGTCATTAAATTGTAATTTGTAAGCAAGAAATTAAATTTCTTGCATCCTACATAAAGCTAAACAAAAAAAACGAAAAAATCAAATGTATAAATACAATTTCATTCAGTTTGTGTCAGTTATTATTGTGAAAAACAAAAAACAAAAAAAAAAGAAAGAAACAAAAAAAAAAACAGAAAGAAAACAAAAAACAAAAGGAATAAAATAATGGCACAAATGTTCCATATATAATAGAAAAAGCAACCAACTACTTATGTACTTTGTAAATGAACAATTTCCATCTCTTTAACATTAATCTAAAAAAAAGGCAAAGATAAATCACATTAACAAAACAAAAAAAAAAAAACAAAAACAAAAGTAATGAAAAATATGTTAAAAACATACAAAAAATGCTATTGTTATATACAATGTGTGTGTATTATTCACATATATATTATATAAATGTGCATCCATTTATATATCCATATATATATATGTATATCCATATGTATATTTATATAGATGCGGATATAGAAAGTTGCCGCGTTTTCGATTAACCTGTTCGTTATCGAATTCTGTTAACTTGAAAATGAGCGGCGTCAACAAGCCCGTTAGATATATAGATATATGCATATATATGTGTATAAATTATATATAATTAATATCCGTTTTATGGATTATTTGGCAAAGAACAAAACAAAGCGTGAAAAGCATATTTATTTGTATTATTATTTGTATTATTATTTAATTTTTTTTTTATTATTATTTTTATTTGTATTACTTTCTAGATAGTAATTTTTTGTGCTGTTATTAAATTAGATGGGGAAATGATTAAACAGAATATTTTTTTTTGTTCATTTTAGTTATCAACTATTTAGTATTTATAATAATCAAGCATACATTATAGTACATATATAAACATATTTTTATATTGTTAGTTGATGCCGTCAAAGTATTTATGAATATATATTTTTTTCTGTTGTTTCAATTCTTTTTCGTAAAGCCAACAGAGATACAAATAAACGAAAAAGTAATTTAAAAAATTTAAAAAGAAAATGAAAATGAAAAAAAGAAACAAACTTATGCAAAGAATAAAAATTGAAAAAACGCTAAATAATTAAAAAAAAAAACAAACAAATCATTTTGTGCTTTTCGTGTTGCGGGGGTTAGTTTAAAAAGTTGCACTAGGTGGCAACGCCGTGTAAAGACGGCAGCGGGTGCTGCGCGTTATAACAGTGTTCAACAACGATCGTTATCAACGATAATTACTTATCGATATACGTGTACCTATGTTTATCGACCAACAAAAAAATTGAAAAGAAGAAGCTTGTTAAATGCAACCCTGCACTGCGGCCAGCCAACAAAACATTCATATAAATAATAATAAAGCGCAACCCAAACGGCCGCAAAGGCGTCGCCAAACAACGTGAACGCAATGGGTTTTCCGCGCATCCTAAGTAAAAACAATAAAATCTATACGAAACTGGGTGAATTTTGCTTATCGGGCGATAGCTTTTGGATTGTCTGTCACACATGCCAGGAAGAGCTGCAAACGCAGGACGCCTTCTGGAAACATATACAAGATGAGCATAATTTTTTGCATGGTGTTGCCAAGGTAGGATACCCACACACGCACACACACACACACACACACACAATGTCGCTTGCATGCGAACACATACAGGTGTCCTTACTCCCCACCCTTTAAGATAGTATTATACTTTTGGCGCCTAAAACTGTTGTTGTCGTTCAACTGTTATTCTTATTATTGAACAGCAGGAGCATAGCCGCACGTCCAGCTATTGCCTGACAGATGTTGAAACAGGAGCTGGCACGTCCAGTGGTTCAACAGGTCAGGCCGGAGGCAGTGTGACATCGGTGAGTGTGCCATTAGCCTTGTACCACTGCGCCACCAAATATAGCGACGAGGAGCAGCGGGAGGTGGCTGCCGCTGTGGAGATGCACGAGGCGCAACAACATCAACAACAACAGCAGCAGCAGCAGCAGCAACAACAACAACAACAGCAGCAGCAACAACAGCCACAGCATATACTTCAGCAACAACAGCGCGACACAGCCAAGGATCTGGCTGAATTGCATGCAGTCGCAGCTGCTGCTGCCGCTGTTGCCGCTGCTGGGGAAAGTAGTACGCGCAGCAATAACGGGGGCGGGGGTAATGGTAGCGGCGGCATTGATATTAAAGTAGAGCCAGCTAGCCTAACACTGCCGCCGGACATGCAAGTAGCGGCAGCAGCAGCAGCAGCAGCGGCGGCAGCCAATACAACTATTTATCATTTATCACATGTGGTGCCCGCACCACCACCGCCGCCACCAACGTCCAGCTTTGTTAACGCCAGCAATACAGGCAATGCAGCAGTTAATGTAAGCGTTAGCACAACGCCACCACATCCTGCTCTGGGTGCAGCGACAGTTGCCAGTGTCTCGAATATTGGCGGGAGCAATGCGGTCATACAGCAGGCGGCATGTAATACAACGCTTAGCATGTCTGTGGCAGCCGCTGCAGCGGCAGCAGCGGGCATACCACTGTTAGCTGGCCAGGAGCTGGCGCCAAAGGATTCAAATAGCACAACAGCTAGCGCCAGCAGCGCTGTCTCATCGGATGATGGTGAACGTTGGTATATCTGCGATTATGGCACTTGTGGACTGAAGTTTAAGTACAAGTCGCGCATGGAGCTGCATCGCGTGGTGCACAGCAAGGAGCGACGTTTCAACTGTGATATGTGCAGCGCCTCCTTTAAGCAATCGTGTAATCTATCGACGCATCGCAAAAAAAAGCATTTGGTGCGCGGTATAAAGAGTGATCTGCTGCCGCAGCGCTTTTAGATAGCACCTACCACTTAGCCAGCTCCTAGCCCCATCATCATAATCATAAGCATAATCATAATCATAATTATCGTCATCATCACCAGAAATCATCAGTCATCAGTCATCAGCCATCAGTCATCATTATAAATAATAGTAGCGGCGGCAGCAGCTCCTCTTCGAATGGGCAGTGCAAATTTCATAGTTAGTGTGTAGCTCCCCTTTTTTTTCCAAACATTAATCTTTAATTTTTATTTTGTTTCATTTGAGCTTGTTTCGCTTTTCATTTTAATATTCATAACAATTGATTTCCCTCTTTTATATATATATATATATGTACTGTATATTGTCTCTCTTGTGAATCGCTATAAATATCGCTTTAAGTTCATATAATATATATTGTATATATATGTATATGTGTATGTATATGTATATGTATATCTACGTATATTCGATGTATTGCAATAGTGTAAGTCGTTTCCGCATTGTAATCCTTTTTGTCTTTTATCCTTTTCCCTATATTTTTTGTAGATGGTTTAGGATCGTGTAAATGTTTAAGTGAGGTTATGTTAATCTCCATACGAGCATTGCCGAGCTTGCGAATTGGTGTACTTAAACCAATTGCAGGACTATGCATGGCACACACACACACACACACATATACACACACACACTTGTATGTTACGGATCTAGATGTATTTGCAATTTTTATGTAGTAGTTAAGACGATTATTGTGGGGGAAAATAAGCAAGAAAAGAAATGAAATGAAATGAAAAGGTTACCGTTTAGTTTAAGCAAACTTACATGTGTAATGTAATGTAATTATATTTTAAGCAGCCATTTTGCAAAAACAGAATGAAAATAAGGAAAACCCGTCGTTTCAAAAACCGTTAGTCAGTTGTTAGTAATTACAGGCAACATATTACATATTGTCAAAATCTAACAAACGATCAATCCAAAAAATCAAAACAAAAAAAAAGGAAGAAATATATATACTTACCTTAATGATTGTTCTGCTAAAAAAAAAAGATGTTGTTTTATATATCTAAAACTTATGTAGAGAAATTCCTAGAATTTAGATCTCTCGAAATTGTAAAGGATATTTCTTGGAACTCATGCTGTGCTGCCCATGGGAATTTTTGTAGGTTTTTGATGAAATATCCCGGTAAGAAAATAATGGTATTTCCAGTTGGATAATAAGGGGTTTGTGGCCTCGCTCAGTTTAGTACTACATGTCTCGACTAGTACTAGTATAAGGTTCGTCACTTGGCTGATACCATGTTTTGTCTCCAATTCGCCCAATTCTTGCTATAAATCAGAGCGGAGACAACAACCATCATAATTAGTACAACAGTTGAATAAATGTACATTTGGGCGATATGACCGCTAATGTTATTGTATTAATTAAATACAATTTTTATTTATTTTTGGATTGACCCAATGTGGTAGATCAACAAATTATTGTTTATTTAAATTTATAAAAAAAAGTAAAATAAACTACATAGTAATAATTGTTTAAACTAATATATGATATGTATTGCGGGGGGTGTGTGTAACTTTTGTGCAGTTAGTTTATAGTTTTTACTCGATTCGGATAAGCGTTTGATAGCATTAGAGTGCACTTCAATGCAATTCTTTTCGTGTTATTCAACTTTAAATGTTTGTGTTGACTGTTGCATAGGATCTTGATTCGGATCAGGCGACTATAGTGAATAACATCAGCCAAAATGATCGCAAGACCACACATACGCACACACACACATGCACATGCATACAAATATACATAAACATGATAAAATATAGATGTACAATAGATGCAACATCAGGAACATTTCTGCAATCATAGCATACTTTTTGGGGCAGAACTTGTTTCTTTTGTCCTCCACGAATATTATGCACTCAAATGCACCCTTAATGCACTTTTTTGTGTGTAACAAATACAAATAATGCACAAAAACAGCTTAGAATGTTTCAATTTAAGCAATTCGGAATATTATTAGAAAATTAAAAAAAAAGCAATGAAAATGGCGTAAAACGAGAAATGCATCAAATCCAAAGCAATGCAAAAGCTGCGTGCTACGACACTTGAAATGCAACGCAATGCGATGCGACACGTCGACGCTGGCAACTTTTGAAATATTAATGAAGAGTCAAGACCCATGCGATGTGTGTGTATGCGTGTGTGTTGTGTGTTGTATGTAACAGGATATGTAGGTATGTGCAATATGCATGTAAGCACACACTTGTATGCTGGAATCACAATGGAAAGGAAACAAAGCGTAAATGAAGCGGAAATTGGAAAATGCGTGTGCGTCAAACAAATTTTACACAGTTGAAGATTTTTGAAAAATGTTTTGTGTTTGGCCCGCTTTTCAATGAACAGCAACGTACACATATGTATGCATGTATGCGCATATGTATGTAGTATTTATTTACATACAATTTTTTATTTTAAATTCAAATTTGCAAGTACGGCATATTTTTAAATTTAAACCAAATTCAAAACCATACATGCATACGTGTACATACATACGCATACATACACTCACTACTCACGCACATACACATACAAAATCTCTTGAACTTAAACTTTTTGTACTAAAACAGTTCTTAAACAACAATGTTAACAAATGCTTCAATGTCAGCTGTGGAGCAATGGAGTCTGCTTACCGTTAGCTTTTAACAGTACTTTAAAGAAATGCAATTTCTGTTCCTGTTTGCAATTCCGTTTGAATGCGAGTGTGAACTGTGGTCGGTTCTGAGGTCAGTTTAAGTAAATACCTGAGCACCCTCAAATACAATACTTCTAGATTGCAATCGTACACACTTGTATGTATGTATGTATGTATGTGTGTGTGCAAGTGTGGCGTGTGTGTGTACATATGTATTCAAAGACATTTGTTTATACTTCTTTTTATATTAATGTTAATGAGAACTAGCTTATGTTCGATTACGCCCGTAACTCCCAAAGGTGGGAACAGCGGGGACGGCCTTATCGTTCTTCTCTGCTTCTTCCGATTTTACGATATTCGATACCTTATCGTATTGTAACTGCTGTCACATTTGGCAAGCTGTTTTTATTGCCACAACGTACTATAACTACGTGAAATATTTGCATAAACTGTTGACACATTGGAAATGCAGGTCAACCCCCCCCCCACCTATCACAAAAAGAGACGAGTGGCACGGGGGGGGGGGTGCGGCAAAGAGATTGCGAGAGGCGGACAGAGAATAAATGCAGGTTTACAAATGCTCAAACATATTTTAATTTAAATTGATATGTTTGATCAGCTCGCAAAATCGTCGCAAAAAACCTACAAACCGTTCCCGGCCAGAATTTTAATTTAAACCGAGCTGAATTCGCTTTAAATTATTTTTTTTTTAAATGAATAATTAAAAAAAATCTCCATTTTGCTTATTGCAGGTAATAATTAGTATTTATTTATTTTTATTATTAAATATACTTAAAAATTGAGTTCATAATTATAGTTAAGTTGCGAGTGTCCAAATGATTTCGAATCTTTTTTATTTATCCACAGTAATTGTTCTATTCAGCGTTACCATTGTATCCACTGTTCCCATTATACTTTGTAAATAAACTGTACCCACTGTACCCACCGTATTCACTCTATTGACTGTACTCACTGTGTGCAATGTCCTGCAATGAAAAGTAATGTAAAATAATTCTTAAATAGAAGGCGCTAATTAAAAGCAAAACAACAGCTTCTCTTTCTCTTTCCCTCTCTCTATCTCTCTCTTTGTTAAATCTGAATCATTGGGTTCTAGTTAAATGAAGTCGAATTGTAAATACCCTGTAAATAAAGGAAGCTGTGTTGTCTGTCAGCTCACGATTTTCAAACACATTATGATATTCTAGTCTCTCAACTTGCCAGATATAAATAAATTTATAAATTTTAGCTTAATGTATTTATAAAATTGTTTATAATATATGTACTCGTATATGCATAATTTATTTATTTATACATACATACATTACTTTTTTATTTATTATAAACCTGCTTTTCCATATACCCTACGATTGTGAGGTATTAAAATTACGTAATTGAATTGCATTTCTTTTGGTTGTTGCCAGTTTTTCATTGGTTTGTTTATAATTTGAATACTTCGTAAATGGTCAAGCGGGTATATTAGCTACAGAGCAGATTAACTTGTCGTTCCCATTTATAGGGTATTACAATCTTTCATGAATACTTTTCGACTTGCTGTGACTGCATTTACAGGGTATCTCGTACAAACACTTTCTATGCACTTCACATTGTTTTTGTTTTTAGGTGTTGCTCCTCACATTTGTTGATGCATTTTTACAGGGTATTTGGTGATTGTAACGCCAGCTGGCTGCTTTGTATGCGAATTCTCAGTTGAGTTCCCTGTTTATTTGTCGTGTTTGCTTTGTTAGTTGTTACACTTGTTACACCCCCTTCAAGTTGTGTGTGTGTGTGTGTGTGTGTTTGACAGGGTATACCCAAACGTATGTATATATACAAATTAAAAAAAAAAAAAAGATTAAAATATATACAAATAAAAATAAAGAATCGCACGCAAGTTTATCAGATTTAAGAATAAGTACAATATATTATAACTGATAGGGTATCTTATAGTCGAGCATGCTTGAGTTGAGCATGTTTTCTAGTTTTTGTTGTGGCAGTTGTTGTTGCAGTTGCATTCACAGTTGCAGTTGCATTTGCAGTTGCAGTTGCATTTGCCTCAGCCTGACTGATGAGATTCATAAACGCTTGTGACTTGTGCCTCCGATTCGAATGCCATTTGATAAAAGGTTGCTGCCACATGTAAAAACCAATTAGATTAACGCTTGCAACATTTGCAGCAAATGTAAATTGCTTCTCTCATTTTCACCCCAAAAATGTTGTATGAGTGAGTGTGTGTGCCAGTGTGTGTGTGTGTGTTAAACATAAATTATCCAATGCCAAACAGTTGTTAATTTTGTTGCTGGCATTTAGCAGCTTATGCCACACACTCTCACACACACACACACACACACACACACACACACACACATACGGACACTTGTGCAACTGTTGCAACAATGCAGCAGATAAGTTGCAGCTGCAAAACAAAATACTTAGTTAAGGAATGAGATAGACAAAGAAAAAAGAAAGAGACAGCAATAGAGACAGAGTTAAAGATTAAGATTTAATATGATGCGTGCTTAAATATTAAGTATTATATTATACAATAATATTAAGTACTATTATTTATATTAAGTGTTATATTTAACTCTGGGAATTAATTAAATATTTAATATTTATTTACCACAGAATGTACATACGAGCAAATCCCGATGGGGGCATCCAATTTGAATTGTTTACATGTTAAATGAGTCATTGGCAAAATTTGCAATTAATTATTATGTTGCACATCCACACACAAACACATACACACATGCATACATATACATATGTAGATGTCAAAAGCGTGGCCGCAAGTTGGCTAACAAAACCGTTAACACCAGCTGTTCAATTTGTTTTGAATTACAATTTTTGCGGTTAATTTGAACAGCTCTTTGGGTTATTTTCTCTTTGGCTGCACTCTCTTAGAGCGCTTTCGCTCTCTTCGCTCTCTTTCGCTGGCTTTCCACTGCTGGAAGTTTAGGTGAGCTGGCAACGCTGCATATTTGTTCTCATTTTACGTTTGCGCCTCAAATTGAAATTTTCTTCGGTTTTCTTATTTTTATTAATTACTTTTGTTAATAAAACAGTAATAAAACATTAAAATAAACAAATAATTTGAAATATTGTTAAACACATTACACCAACTTCTTATATTTGCCGGCGAGTGAATAAAATTTTAATAAAATTATTTATATTTAAATAAGATTTCCAGTTTGTGGACAATAATTATAATAATAATAATAAATAATTTATAGTTAGAATAAGAATACGAACAATAATTATAAAAATAATAAAATATTTACAATTATTATTATATTGTATATATTGTTTTTTTTTTTTTTTTTTTTATTGATTTATTTCATTTAAACAAGTTTTCTGCTACCTTTTCGTGGCAGCTTGATCAGGTTACATAATATATATTGTTACAAGCGAAAGTAGCGCATTAACTTATTTGCTCTGACCAAATATCATTTTCCAGGCTTCTTCCAATGCGCTCTCTTTGGCATTGGGTAATTTTCTCTTTGGCATGCTTGCTTAAATGTTTCAGCTGTACGAAAAAAAAGGTTGAGTCACACCCGCTCCTCACCCCCTACACAGAACAGGTAGACAATGGGTTCCACCGGACTCGGACTCTGTCCGTGGGCAAGCTTGGAAGCAGTTACATGCATATGAGGATAAAGTAAAGGATTTGAGCTATATGCCGGTAATGCCGACAGTTGATCCCCGTTGTGGGTATATGGAGGGCCTTCGGCTTTGGCTTGGTGCTTGGTGGTTGGTGGTTGGGGGCCAGGAAGGGCCGAGTGTATGTAAGTATGTAAGTCTAAGTGGCATGCAGGTAAATGTAGCCGTTGTAGGCAAAACCACTTTTGAGGCCCCTTCTCTGGATTATGCGACTTAGCCAAATGTCTAACAGCCGTCAAGGACAAATGAGACGCGGCTTAAGTTCCATTCCATTCCATTCCTTTGTTTGTATTTGTGTTTGTGTTTTATTTTTTATTTCTTTTTTTCTGTAGCCTACTTATGTGCGCTGCAGCTGCAGTGGCAACCGAGAGTAGGTTGGGCCTCTGCGATGGATGTGCTAGTTCACAATGGACGTTCAATTGAGCAGCACTGGGGCAACTCTATTCACAATGTTATACACAGTAAATAAATATTATTATTAGCAGATGTTTTATATGTATATTCGTTTTTTATTGTTCACTTACATATTAAAAAATTGAAATTGTGAGAATATTTGAAAATAAATATGTATATATTTGTTATTATTATTATTAATATTATTATTATTATTATTATTATTATTATTATTATCATTATTATTAGTATTAGTATTAATATTATTATTATTATTATTGTTGTTGTTATGATTATTTATTATTACTGTTTTTTGTACCGTGCAGCAATGCTCAAATTGGATTTCCTGGAGTACATGGCTCATCCAGTGCTAACAATGACAACCTGGTTATCCTGGACACTAGACGTTATGCAATTTCAGGACATGACACTGCTCTGTGGTTGGGATTTACAATATAAAACAAAAGTTTTTGGATAAATTCCTCTTTGTTTCGGCAAAGTTTCATGGAATTTGTTTTTGTTGTTCGTTTCGCTTGTTGTGTACATACCCTACCCTCCCTTATGCATATGTATATGTATATACAATTTATTTTAGGGTAATTTATATCTCTCAGGATTTAACAAACAAAGAAAGCAATTTATTTATATAAATTGAATATTTTTTGAAAGTTGTGCCAAAGTCGGAAAATACAACACACACACACACATACACACACATAGATAGGTACAATATAAAATAGTAGTACAATGTGAATAAAAATGGAAAAATTCTCTTATCCAGGGTATGTGGGAGTCGAGTTAGTTAGTTTTTATGTGAATTTATCATCGTTTTGTTTTGGTTTTGTATTTTTTATTTTTTATTTTCGCATGCAGCTTTCTTATTTCAATTTATATTGTTTTCCTTCGTTCGGAATGAAACAATCTGTTTTATGGTTTTTGCATTTTCGTATTGGATTTTCGGTCTGGATTAGTTTGGCCATTAAAAACAACATTCGAAGCGCAATAAATGGCAATAGCTGACGAAGTAATAATATTGGCCACAACGCTTCGCATCGTTTCATATCGTTTACGATGGCCAACTTGCAGTTATAGCAAACAGTAGACACATTACTGCACCCTGCACCCATCGAATGTCCTTAAACGGGTGTAACATGCCAAAGGATAATCGAATAGTTAAAAGCTGAGCGCATAATTTATTTTCATTTGCTCTTAATTTAAAGCTGACGAAATACTTATTGTACGATAGGACTTAAACATATGTTGAGCATTTATGAAAGGGTATATCATAGTCGATCATTGTCAATTGCAATATGAAACATTATAATCAAGTGTGTTTCTCTAGCCCAACATTTACAGATCCTTCCACTGATCCAGAGGAAAAACGAAAAATCAAGTGCCGCCGACCTTGAAAATGTTTAAATCAACCATTTTATTGTATTTACATTTTTTTTATGGTCAATTTAAACTAATCATGCCTCAATAACAATAAAAATATAAAGAGTTTAACCTTATTTGTCTGTTAAGGATATTTAGCTTAACAACTTTATTAGAAAATATTTTTGAAAATTTAACTAAAATCCATAGGATTGGGTTTGATTTGTTTTTCTTTAAGAAGAGCTTACAGTACTCATTAATTTTTGTATTTATTTATTTATTTTGGCTTTTGAAAAAGCCAACATAACCTCATTTAAGCCCAACATAACCCTACTTAAGCCCAACATAAACATGACAGGCGTTTTAACAGATGGTTTAACTAGACTATGCTAATTAATTATGATAATTAATTTGCTTGTTAACATTTAACACGTGTTCTCCAAGCACCTCAAACATGACATAGTGCTGCCATCTTGTCACATTGTGTACATACGGCAGCACTGGCCAGTATGGGTTTCACATTAAATTGAGGATAAGAACTCACGATTGAGAGGACTCTCCCTTTTTTGTGCACTAAATAAATACATTAATTAACTACTTATTAGACATTCGATTGACCAGATTGTTGGAAAATGCATAATAGCGTTGCCATACTTATTAAACTCCTTCAGCTGCTTGATTCCCATCAAAATGGCAATCTTATAAAAACCGAGGCACATTTTCTTTCATGAATTTTAGAGTGCCGGCCTCTGTGTGTGTGTGTGTGTGTGTGTGTGTGTGTGCGGTTGTGTCTTTAGTTGTTTCTTTTCACTCTCTCTCCCTCTCCCTCTTTGTCTTGTGTTTATGTTGCTTTTTGACTTGGCCATTCGTCCATTTGTGGGCTTTGTTCTCAATGCCCACAGACCGACCACTCACTTGTCCCGCTTCCCTCACTTCCCTAAACTTTATGCTGTGCATGTGTGTGTGTGTGTGTGTGTGGCGTTGGCATTTTATTTTATTACATATTTTTCTTTTAATGTAATTTATTTGATTTGCTTTCGCTTGGCTTTTCATCTTATTGCCTTGCCCGCCTTTGTCCGCCTTTTCCTCCTTGTTCTTCATTCATTGTCTATTTGTCTTTTTGTGCTTTCTCTCTCTCTCTCTCTCTCTCTCTCTCTCTCTCTTTCTGTCTCTCTGCCTCTGTTTTGTGTCGGCTCATTCATTTGATTTTGTTATTTTTGGCACTTATTTTGGCGGTTCGGCTTTGTTCTTATACCCTGTAGTCAATGCATATACAGAGTATGCTCTCTTCTCCCATCTTTTCTCTCTTCTCTTTTGTCTCAAGCTCTTCTAATGGATATTTTTGGGTTCCGGCTTGTTCTATATTTTTATTTTTATTTATCGCTTTTTCAGCTTTGTTATTTCACCTACACCTTTTTTTTAATTTTCTTTTTCTTTTATGTTCTCATTTCTTTTTTTTTTGCTATTCTTTTACTTAGCTTGTTCATTCATTTTCTCTCTTCGTCTTCTCCACTTTCCACCTTCCATTTCCTGTGTCATCTTTCAATTTGTTTTTTTATTTCTTTTGACTTTTCACTTTATTTCTCATTTAGCTTCTTCTTACTTCTCTCAATTTATTCTTTCTTTGTTTTATTTCTCCTTTTGTTATCGCTTATTTTACCTTGTCATTGTCCGTGGAAGAGAGTCTCATTTTTCAATGGGTATGTCGCCGTCGGTCAGTTTCCTTGTTGTTTCGTCTTACATTTACAAAAGGTCATATAAAACAATAAAAGCAAAGGCCAGCGCCAATCACTGGTTCGGCTAGTGGGCCAAGTGGACTCAACACCAGAATGGCAAAGAGGGGTGGAAGGGGGGGAGGGGCATTGGGAACGGGCGGACATTGACCAGTGGTCGGCTTTCCCCCCCACCCCCACCTCCTCAGTCCAGGCTTGAGCCCAGTTGCAGTGGCTGTTTCCACTTGGCCACGATGCGAGCAGTTCATCCAAACTCGTGCTCCCCTAGCCTCATAAATATGTACGTACACTACATACGTATGTATGTGTAAACATATGTTGTGTATACATGTGTGTGTGTGTGTGTGTGTGTGTGTGTGTATGCGTGTCCATGCGTTCAACGCTTTTGGCTGTGGCCTCAACTTCCGTTCGCCTTGAATATGCTTGGAACATTATGTAAAACGTTTGCCGGAGAGCACGCACAAGTTGAGCTGGAGCTGGAGCTGGGAGTTGGGAGCTGGATGGGATTATTATTAGGGGAAATAGGAGAGCCTCGAAGGCGTGGGGCGGGGCGGGGCGGGGTGGGGTGGGAAGCCAGCTGGCTTCATGGCTTGTCAGCATGTGAAGGAAATATCGTTTATTATAGTTAAATGTCTACAGCACGTCAACGCCGGCAACGCTGAGTTGATGACTGAGTGAGCTGCCAGGTCCTGGTCCTGGGCGGCTTTGATAGCTTCCTTGTTTGGCTGGCCCCAAAAGCGGCGCATGGTGATGGTGCAGGGTGTATGGTTCATAGCGTGTGCAAATGTCGCTTCATCGTTTCCATTTGGCTGCACACGCTCCAACCGCCCGAGTTCGGATCTGCGTCTGCGTCCGCATCTACGTCTGGCTGAGTGCGATTTGTTCAGTGAACACTTTAAGATGCAGGAGAAATCTTCAAGAGTCCGCAGCTCGAGTTGCGAATCATAAGCACAAATGGACTTTGACCAACTGTCCCTGCATAAATTTATTTGGCTTAATCTATAAGTCCTGGAATTGTTATTACGTTTTACGCTCCTGTATGGTAATTGACATCGAGTCCTGCCGATTGAATTGCGGATGAAACAGCTTGGCTGACAACATTTTGTGGCATGGATGGCTTCGCTCTTAACTGAATCAATTTCAATTCGTGTTCAGCGGAAACGGAAATGTAAATCAATTTCACTTCCCTTTAAAGCCCAATGCCCAGTTTAACGGTTTTACTTGCAGCTCGACTTTTGGCCAACTTGTGGCAGCAACTGCAGTTGTTGCAACTACAATATACCATATTGTACTATAAAACAGGTTGCAACTCGGCAAAAGTGAAAAGTGAACACAAGCATTGTGTGCTCGGAGTCAAGGATCAGTTAAAAATAATCGATTGAGTCGATGCTAAAAATTTGATTACGTCACAAAAAATATGATCAATTTCGCCACATACACATACATACAATGGGTGTACATAGGTTTTTTGTATATACATATATATAAATATATTACTTCTATATATAACATAGACGTAGAAAAGCATCTAAGAATATTCCTTCATGTGTCATATGTCCATATGTCCTTTAGTCCTTTGGGCTGTGTGCTTATTGAATTTCCCCCCCTACGAAAGAAAAGCATTTCCTGCCAACAAGCGCTAAAATAAATAAAACTTTAAACTGAAATACACATACATATACGCATACATATGTATATAAATATAAATATATATATAATATATGTTATATATAAATAAATATTATAAATTTGAATTTGAATAAATTATAATTTATTTATTTATATTTGGCTCAACGGTTGTATGGAATTAATAATAATATTAATAATGTTAACGTCAAATCTAAACATTATTGACATATTTTAATAAATTTATTCATAAATAATACCCTGTAATTATTATAAGTTGTGTTAGGCATAAAATGTTACTGTATTCTTGTAATTCTTTTGAATTTCCTCTACCATATAAATCAAAAAAAAAAAAAAACACTCAAAATGAACAGATTAAAGATATGTAAAAATATACATATATAATATATATATACTGATTCCTATATATATACATATATATATATATTTTTAAACAATTTATTTTAAAGTATTTATAACATTCACTATTTATTTCGAAAATGCTTAATAATTATACGCTTTGCTTCATTTAAAAATGTCGCCATTTCGCATTTAGGCCAATTTCACTGTAATCTGTTGTCATTCATAGAAATATTAATAGTAAAAGTAGCGTCAGGACACGCTATAATGTACCCCCACTCCCGCTTGTATCCTGTCGCCCCCCACCTCTTGCCTGTCACCTCTTTGCCTTGCCCTTAGCGATTCATGTCGAAATTCATGCATGAGCAACCAATATCAATTGTGCCCAGGAGCACCCACTCTTCGCAAGCCCAAGCTGTGCCGTATGTCCCCCCCTCCCCCCCCCCCATTTGCCAATGGGTTGCTGTTTCTGTTCGAGCATTAAATTGCTTTATTATGCTTGACGTTATTATGCCCGCTGTTCAATTTGTTGCTGGTCAGTGTTGTATCAACCTGCCGCAGCCCCAGTCCACCTCGTTTTCGATTCTACGAGTACGGTCACACCCACTCTACACACACACATACACATACACACACACACACGCACACGAACACACTTTGTATAGAATTTGGCGTCAATTCGCTTTGTTTGGGCTTATGAAAACTGAAATAGCAAATACAAATACGAATTCAAAAATATAAATATAAACAAAAATAAAAATGAAAATAAAAACAACATGGACGGAGGACACTTCAATGATTCTATCATTTCCATTTCTCAATATTATTCCTAGTTTTTATATCGTCCACAAGATGGTTAATTATTTATTTAAAATTATTTCATATTAAATATTAAACTGATGTAACAATTATTATTATTTTTTATTTAATATATATCTAACCCAACAATATTTAATGTAACTCAATTCAACTACATACACTCGCGGTCAACTTATTGGAAACGATAGTGTCAGCTTGACAGTTTATTCGATATAAGATAAATTTTATTACCATACCATGGTAATTGTAATTATATTCACTTAGCCTGTTCACTTAACTTGGCCAAGCCGCATCCAAATCGGCTTTGTGAAATGCTGAAGAAATTGTTTTTGGGAACGCACATAGACAGCGAAATGCGAATTCATTCATTTGTGTGGCATATTTGATAATACTACAATACAATAATATTTATATATTAAATATACAGTCTGTGTCAGATTGTGTCTGTGTGTGTGTGTATGTGTGTGTGTGTTTCTGTGTTCTTTAAATTGTATTGCCTGCTTTTAGGGGCCAATCAAAGGAACCCAAAGCCCCTGGTGAATCGCTCTCTAATTGAAGGTGTGCCGCCACGTAAATCATTCAACGGGCGTTATGTCGCATTACATAACAGATTTGAACATTGATGAGCTGAGCTGAGCTAAGCCACGCCCACACCACCATATGGGGCATACAATGGGGTCCATACATATTAGAATTAAATCCGTTTTTAAATAAATCTCTATAATAAATCTTATTTATTCGCATGTCTACCAAAAAAAATATTTATTTTCCCAGTCAGAAATCACTTTCCGATTCTCCACATTTCTACATAACTATTTCAATAAAGGGTAATTTTTTTTAAAATAAATTTTATCTAAATTATTTAATTCGATTTTGCGCCAATTTTAATTATTTTTTTATTTTATATGACTTTTTGGCACAGAAAATAAATACTTTTTCCCACAGTGCTGCGGCGCATTCAACAGAACTGTCGCTTAAGGCCCAAATTGTATATACACATGTATTTGCTATAATCTATGTCAAGGAAGGGGACGGAGGGGTGGCGAAGGGAGGGTAGGTGGGTGGGTGAAAAACAGCAAGATGCCGTTGATATTGTGATTGGGATTCTGCGAATGTGCGTGTAGAATATGAGAATAATGTTCATATATCTTTCGACTTGCACTCGCAATGCATTGCCATGTGTGTGTGCATGTGTGTGTGTGTGTGTCTGTGTTTGTAGGGTGTCCTGTAAAGGTGCTGCCTGCTGTGCTATCCGACTGCTTCTATTCGCAGTCACCACGGGGTAGCCGTAGCCAATGTCATCGTTTGTACCGACTTTGCTCTATGCTTATTTCGGAGTAAACAATATACATGTGTACATACACTTTGGTTAAAATCAACAGGACATTGTTGGTGAGTGTCCTTGTGCTTGATACGTGGGTTTGGTTACCTTTACAATAATTCTTATCATATGAATGCACGCAACCAACAACCTTCCCCAATTTTAGCCAAGAGTTCATGGCCAAATCAGTTCTAAAGAATTTGCATTTATTGAATGCGGCTTAAACCAATTGCATTGCGGGGAAATAGAAAATTATTTCACTGGAACGTTTTTTGCAGTGTAAATTGGCAAGCATTTCGGCAGCTTGCTCTTCGGATTTTGGGAACAAGCAGCCAACGCTATTGTTACTGCTATCAGTTGTTCCAGACCCTTACACACACACGCACACACGCACACACACAAACACACACACACACATACATATATACATACATATATACACGCATATCCTCATGATGAGGGGAACAGGAGGGCAGAGGGAGAGTCTCTGATAAAGCTCGATGTCGTTTTAAAGTCAAGTGAGCCGCCACTTGGCACACATTTTGCAGTTGGTCTCCTCCGTAAGGTGGAGATGTGGAGATGGGACGGCTGAGTTGGCACCTTGGCAGGTGGCTCAGGCAAATTGATTGATTTGGCCGTTTGCGGGCGAATGCCTTGCCACAGGGTGACCCAATGGGGCCAACAGGATAACGGTATGCTCGCTTTCAACAGAATTCGGAAATGTCATAAATATTTTATCAAACACACACACACACACACACACACACGCTATGTGCATACATACGTACATATGTTTGTATGTATATGTATGTGTGCAAGGGGCGTGTAAGCAGTGAGGTTGGGGAGGATTGGGGCATGGCGTTGGATCCGCTGTGCGCTGCTTTTGACTCATGGCTCATTAGCCAGGATGCCAAAGGGAAGACAAGGACGTTGGGTATTTGTGGCAACTGGGACTCTAACTATGATTACATTGCCACTCACTATGTGGGCAATCGTATGTATGTATGTGCGTGTGCTTTTTACCATATATGCGGTTTACAGGCACCCTGTATTTATGTATGTGTGCAGACACGTTCATTGTGTCAATATGTCAATATTATAATACAATCGACGCAATACTAATAATACATATGTACATACATACATATACATACATATACATATGTATGTGTGTACAGGATTTGTATATTGCTTTCATTTAAACTTTAAAATTGATTTTCACTTAATACAAAAATCATAAATTTATTAATTTTTTTTTGCTTTTCGTTTTTTGTTTTTTGTTTTGTTTTCATGGTTAAAGTCTCAGGTGCGATAATTAATTTATAATATTATTTTTAAATATATGAATAAATCAATTAATTGATAAATTTCTATGCTCTTCTAATTGTACAATCAACAATATATTTGAGGTAAGTTTGTGATGCCAATTTCAACATTTCTGAATTTGTTTATCGAAATTTGTTTATTGCATTTAATATTTGATTTGGCTTTAATTTAAAAACAGAATTGCAGAGTGTATATGTTTGTATGTGAGTGTATGTGTTTGGATTTAAGAATGGCGTTTGTATCTGTAACATAAACTGAAGACATCATGGAATCGAACGTGCCACACGTATACGTAATATACTTTTATTTTCGCCATGTGTATTAACTCAAATTCATTGCAACGACTTTGTCCACCGCAGCCTTGACCTAACTTAAAGAATCAACTGTTGCACGTTGCACGTTGCATGTTGCATGGTGTATCAGAACCAGTAAGGAGTTGTTTATAGCTGCAGCACTTACAAACATATTATTCAGATCTGTGAATACTTTGAAGTGCTTTCCAAACACTCACACAGACACACACACACACAGACACACACACACAGACACGCACACTTACACATATGTACATAGACATACGCACACATGCGGCAGCTGCTGCCTGAGGCAATTCGCCTATGAAGAGCTCAATAAATACAATAAAATTGGTAACGAGCGAAAAATGCCACAAGCCAAACAATAAAACAATAGCTATAAAGTCCTTTAACTCCTCGAAAGCGCTGCCGACCCACGCTCCCTCCGTTCCCCCCTCTACTCCTGCAGCTTGACTTTTCCTATGGCAAATAATACATGCAATAAATATAGCCAAAAGCCAAATCAAAAACATGTCGAAACGACTGAGCTGGGCAAGCTAAACTCCAAGATACCCTAACCCAACAATTGCTGCATGATGCATATGCAACACACACATACATACATACATACATACATACATACATACATACATTCATATGTACATATATTGAATTTATTATGGACAACTGTATGTATTATCGATTGTTTATTGTATTTTTATTAGATTTCGAGTAAGCTAAGGCCCCAATGAAAATACCCTGTAAGCCATTCCAAAATTTTAAATATTCTTTTTTTTCATATACATAAATATATATGTATGTATGTACATACATACATTTACATATCATAAACAAACATAATATATAATAAGTAGTCTAGAAAAGTTATTAAAGAATTGAAATGGTTATCATCGAATAAACTAAACGAAAAGTTATATAAAACTTGAAAGTTTTCTAAGTTTTATAGAAAAAGTTTCTTTTTTTTTTTTGTTTTTGTTTTTTCAATCATTTTTTGCGCATTTTGTTGGGCCAAATTTGGTTAGCTTAATGTGTTTAATATTCTCTTTTTGAGTTAGAGTCCATTAACTATTCCAATAAACTAATAAAAAATAAAATAAAAAATAAATTAAATTATTATTCAAAAATTAATCGACGAGACACAAAGTTATTAAATACTAAATAGTAAAATAAAATGTTGAACGAAAACAATAATATATTATATAATGAAAATTTAAATCTCAACAAAAAAAATACAAGTAAAAGTTATATAAATAAATTATAATATGAAAATTTAAATCTTAACAAAAAAAAAAAAATACAAATAAAAGTTTAAATTCATGTACAAAAATGGTTTAGTTTGACGTTGTGATTCCTGAATATGTGTGTATATACCCCGTGTATTCATATATACAATAGTATAGTATGTATGTATGCGAATTCAGGAGAATCCGAAAAGGGTCTCGAAACAGATTCCCTGAATCATATTACACGTAAAGTGCCAACCACGGTTGGGATTCGATCACGTAAATTGAGTTTACACCTTCAGAAGGAACTCAGGCAAGGCAAACAAAAAGCTTAGCGGCGGCACGTACAGCGCATGTATGTATGCATGTATGTGTGTATGTATGTGCTTGTCGATGGGGACGGGCATATGGGGTGCGCACAGGAGCAACGGCACCGATTTGTGGCACGCACCAAAGTCAAGAAAGTAAATAAAATGAGGTTAAGCTAGGTTAAACGTTTTCCCAAGACTGCATTAGGTTTTTAGTTTGACAGAATATTATATTATTATTAATAATCATATTAATAATATAATATATAATATATTATTATTAGTGCAAAATTATAGAAATAAAATAAAAGAAATATACATGCGTTTACATATGAATATGGTTAATTTATTTTTGAGAAATCAAGATTTAATGTGCAGCTTTTCAATATTGTTATTATTAAATTATGGTAGCATCTGTTTGTTTGCTTTCCTTTTATTTGTTTTCTGTTTTGTGGTAGCAGCTTGATAATGTATTTTTCATCAGTGTATCAATTTCTTGCAGTGTATGGGTTGTGCATATGTATGTATATCGGACGAGTGAACAGCGACGATGTGAGCATGAAACCAAGAGCGAGCGAAGGCGAGGAAACGAAGCTTTTTGTATGTTAAATGTATGTGGGGGGGTGTATGGAGCTGAGGAGAATATGTTATAATTATTATTAATATTAATATTATTATTATTATTATTATTATAATTATTATTATTTTAGGGTATGTGCATTGAGATTGTTTACCTGCTGTTGTTAGAATTCAATTTAAATGCGTTGACCGATGGCGGCGATCAGTTTGATGAGCTGATTGCGCTTGGCCATGATCACGTTCTGGTGCAAGGGCTGGACACCATCGACGCTATCAAAGCGGTTCACATAGTCGGTGACATGATCGGCCATGCAGATGACATGGATGCCACAGTCATAGCCATTCCTCTGTTGCAAGCAGCGAATGGTGCGGATGCGACCATGCCGCATATCCAGTACATTGCGCACGTTGTTGATCAACTCCAAGGAGCACTGCGTATTATTTCCACCATACGAATCAAAGTGGAAGAAGCACTTCTCCGGACGGGAGGCAATCAACAGGGACCACTGGGCGCCACCCTGCTTACGTGAGTGTGTATCAGTAATGGCAAAAAAGATGAACGCCTTGCGTGTGGCCTTGTGCTTGGTCACCAACAGTGCGTTCAACTCCTTGTCATCCATATACAGCATGCTCTCCGACTGCTGCGGTGTCACAAATAGAAAGTCGCCATTCGACTTGTATTTAATATCCTCCAAATAGGCGAAATAAAAGTTAATTATAGCATCATTCAGCCAGTGCGGTCCATTCAGCAGCTGCACATCGCTCATGCGCAGCGAGTTCTTGCCGAGACATGCCTGGACGGGATCAGCACGCGATGCCTTCGACTTCTTGTTGGTGCTGGAGCTGCTCTTCGGGACGGCATTGTTCTTGGCATTGCCATAGTTGTTATTAGCCTTGTTGCAAGCGTTGTTATAATTATCATAGTCACTATCATTATCAATATCATCATTATCATTATCATTATCGTTGTCATCATCATTGTCATCATTATCGTTGTCATTATCATTATCGTTGTCATTGTTATTGCCCTTGTCATTATCGTTCTTATTGTCATTATTATTGTCATTGTCGTTGTCCTTCTCCTTGTCCTTGTCCTTATTATTGCCGTCATTATTCTCTTTAGCATTGTCAATATTCTCCTTGGCATTGTCAATATTCTCCTTGGCATTGTCCTTGTCTTTATCAATATTGCAAGCATAGCCACCAATATTATTAGTTTTAATATTATTATTGGCCGCCATGGGGATATCATCAGTTTCCTTGCTTATCTTCAGCTTCTCTGCCAGCAAAAGTGCAGCCTCTTCGTCTATGGATGGAGTTGCAGTTGTTGCAGCTGCCGCTGGGATGCGGCGTTGGGCTCGCTTCTTTTGGCGTGGCATCTTCGTGACGAATTGAAAGCTATGGTTGGTTATATATTTTATTTGTGCAAAGTTGCAATCAGCACGCAAAACTCACCGCAAAACAAAGATGGAAACTAAATTCACTTCACAAAAAGAAAGAGAATAAATCAAACTGAAAATGAAAGCTGTGAGCGACAAAGCGTCTGAATTAAATTTAATATTTGCTAAGCTGTCACAACGGGATCAAATAATTTTGAACGTCAATGCTCGACGATTGTAAAGTAACAACCCTGCACTCGGGTACCGATGCCAGCTTCGTAACGCACGACAACCGATACATTTTATCGATATTTTTACTTTTGTTTCCATTTTTGAGTTTACATTAAATTTTGACACTCAATAACTATTCAAATTGAAGCGAAATCGATGTGATTGACTCCAACTAACTTGCTAATGGACGTCAGCGGGTTTAAAGTGATCACCCGCCATATTGGAGTAAAGCACATGATTGAGTGGAGCATCAATCTATCAATCAATTCAATCTAAATGTCGGTCATAATATTTCTCACCTGGTGAGGAGGTGAGATCTATCTATGCCTATGTCACACTATGTGATCAATTGTGTGCCACTTGAGACGCAACTCCACGTCCAACTGTGACGCAGCTCTTTCCACTTGGGCACATCCACAATCCCCACGAAACTCCCACCAGCAGGCCCACCCCAATGAGCCATCCCTGGCAGCTTCTGCTTCCCGTGGTACCGAATATGAAGCTCGATGGGCTCCGCTTTGCTCCTGGACAGGCGCATGTTTCCACTTTTAGGCATACCACGCAGGAAGATTCAAGCAAACTCGATACAAATATGTACATATGTATGCAATATTAAATATATATGTACATATATGCACATACATATATATGTATGTACATGTATTTCTACTGCCCAGTTCATTTGGCCGAATTTCCCTGTCTCGGATGTAATACTAGTAAAATGCCAGAGAATCCGATTGCATTTCAATTATCATTATTATCGTGTATGTATGTATATAAATATGTATGTGTGCATGTGTAAAGAGCATATAAAAAGAGTTACCCTTAGTTTGATTATAAAATTTCTTCTATTGCAAATATTAATTTTGATATAGCTCGCCTTGCAGTCGGGCAGTCCCAATAGGAATGTAATTAATTGCTATTTTTTATTTTCTTTTTATTCAATTAATTCATAAATTAAGCCCAATGTTTACGCTCAATGATTAATAAACTGAACTGTATTGATCCCACACTTTTCCTTCCTTATCCAGTTTCAGCTTTCATTTATGCTGTTCCATGTTCCATTCCCAGTTCCAGTTCCAGTTGATGTGATGCATCCGAATAAATGCAACACGAGTTGCACTGTCTGGTGTCGCCTCCGGATCCCCAATTGCTGTCCGGAAATCACGTACTGCATTTTATTGGGCGTGTTGCCCTTTGGCACAGGCTGTCATAAAAAATGTTGTTAATTAATTTCCATTTATGTTAATTATTTTTTCTCACATCCTTTGCAACATGCAACTGTACACAGTCACGACTCCGTGACATGAAACGAGTATTTGTGATCTGGTTAAAACGTTGCGTCCATATGGAAGATGCAACTGTTAATATTTGTTTTATACAATATTATTGTACATATATTTCATCTGTTTATACATATTATAAATATTTCTTTTATATCGGATAAAATTTAGTTTTCTATTTCTCATTCAAATTGTTTTTTTTATCAGTTTTTAAACGATGGAAAATGTTAAATGATTGTTTTTATTTTATCACTATATTATATTATGTTATTAATCGATTATTATTAATCGCTTTTTGTATAATTGGTTTATCCAATATACATATGTAACCTGAGTATCTGATGGATATGTATATGTATGTATTTACCCATCAGATTACAGGGTATCTGAACGATATTTTAGCTTTGCTTTCGTCTTGCATTTCCATTTAAACTCATTTCTTTTGGCTTTCAGCTTTGCTGCTGGATTTATTTAAAGGGATTTGTCGTGCTTGTCGCTCTGCCTTAATTTCATTTATTTGCCTGCTGCGACGTGCGCATATCCCATGCCCATTTTAAAGGCAGCCCCCTCACCCCTCCCCCCTTCCCCTGCACCGCTTCCTGCCAACCAATCCCACAACCTCACACACACATACTACAATATTATAGCATCATCATTCAACCGGACCGCCACAGCTTGCCAAAGCTGTGAAAAGTGAAAAATAACATTAACGCTGGGCAGGATTCGCGTGCCATCAAAACAGAAAGAGAAAAAACAAAAAACAAAATGAAACAAAACAACAACAACAACAACAAATAACGAAGAGGCCAGCGAGTGCGTGACTCATTTGCATATGGACACATGTACACATACATACAAACATATGCCTACCATATGTATGTGTATGTGTGTGTGTGTCTGCAGACTCATATGTATGTCCAAACATATGCAAGTATGTGTGTATGTATGTATGTATGTACGTATGCATGTATGTATGATATATTGTATGTAAGTCACATACCCCTTAGTAAATATCTCGCCTGCCTCTTGCATTGCGGCTTGGCCACATTAATATCAATATATGGAACATAAGAGAGAATGCATACTACAGCCGACCAGCAGATACTCTATAATATTATATACAACTCAATATTTACCCTTTTCTTATTTATCTCTCTTTCTCGCTCTCTTATTTGGTGGAAAAGTCCTTTTTATTCCGATGGCATTGTCATCTGTTGGCTGTTTGTGGTCGGCGGCTCATTTAAATTTGCCTGTTTGACACGTGGCTTTGGTTACGTGAGCCAGTTGGGTCGAAAATAAATGGTAAGGGGAAGAGGGGGGGGCAAACACAATGTCATATTTTCATTTTGTTGTTGTCGCCTGTGAAAACTTAAATAAATCGATGCAAAATTGAAAATTGTAATTGAATTTCGCGCTCAGCGCTCAGTGCTGCTCTCATTCCCGTTTTTATCCTTGTATTTTTTTGTTTTTTTTTTTTTTTTTTTTTTTTTTTTTTTTGTTTTCTTAGCACTTTTCCAGCCTTTTTCGGCTAACAACACTAAGCCACTGTTTACCAGAGCCAAATCTAAATCCAGAGCCAAAGCGAAAGCCAAAGCCAAAGTCAAGGCAAACACAGGGAAAACACTTCTCAAACGAGCTTGTTAATGCGTAACCAAAGAAAGAAAAAAGGAATATAAAAAGAAAAATAAAAAGAAAAACAAACGATAAAGAAATCAAGCAACGGCTCGGCAGTCCATTGAATTCGACTATGGGATACCCTGTGCTCGGAATTCCAAATATTATACTTCATACAATACACACATTCAAGTACATTAAAATTTGATAATAATATGTACATACATACTTGTATGTCTAGGTATCTGTATATATTAAAACATTTACAGGGTGTACAAAGTACAAACATCAGTCTAAAGAACGCTCACGGGGTTGAGAATAAGCGGGGAATCCCAAATGTAAAATAAACTTCATTTATCTGTGGCACAAATTCAGCTACATACAAATTTTGATACCTCTTAGCCAGGTATTACCGCTTCGGATACCGCGACGTGACAGTTGGACTTGTCTATTTATCCTGAACAACAATACTGTATGTATGTACATACATACATACATACATACATATTTGACTCATAGTTGCAAAACCAAAAAAACAAAACCAACAACAAACACTTGGCGGAGCAACAATAAGAAAAGCAAAAATCAACACTGTTCACTAAGTACACACACACATACAAACACACATACATACATACATACGTACATATAGTATGTGCAACTGCTTATTCGACTCCAAGATACCCTGTACTCAGTCGAGATATTCACATATATGTGTATGTATGTATGCATTTGTATCCAACTTAGACTAATGTCCACAAAAAAAACGCTTAAATATCAAAAGAAAAGTATAAACTAATTATTGTTGAAATTATCCATATGTATGTGGGATGACATCAGCTGACTAAGTGGACGAAATGGCGGCACTTCGACGAGAACTCTATAAGAGGATCGTGACATTTTCATTAAATCTATATACATTCGGATTAAGGAATAAATCACTATTTTTATCGGCAATTTCCACTCATCAATTCTCCTACTTATAGTTTAAAAATGTATAAATAATTAAAAAAATATAACTATGCATAAATCACATTTGGAAAAGAAACGCAATTGTCTTAAAAGTAAAACATAAAACTAATTCTTAAATACAATCAAAAATATCATTTGAAATTTTTAACTTCTTTGTTGAGAGAAAAATTCTCTGAAGAGAAAAAAAATTTCTCTGCGTTTTTCTAGTTTTTTTTTTGAACCGATGTCTATTGTACTTAGCTATCAAAAAACTAAGTATATACATATAAATATGTGTGTATGTATATGTATTTATAATGTCCTGAGTACGTTTTGTTTTACTTCAAAGTCCTCATTGGTGGAATTTAATCATGGCTATTTCCGGAGAGTTTAACCTCACACTTTATATAACAAACTCGTATGCAGAAATCGAAATACTATATATTGTATATATATGTATATGCATATATATATATATATATATATATATATATATATTCCACAGTTCCACTACCAAAAGAAGTATGTAAATGGCTGGCAAAGTGTTTGAAAAGTGCGGGAAAATCTTTCGATTCCTCAACTTACATTTTATATTTCAGAATCAATACGATTACGATTACGAATATATTATTTATATGTACATACGTATGTATGTATGTATGTACTTATATGTATTTATGCATGTATGTATGTATGTATATATGTGTGTATGTACATATATGAAGTGTTTATTATAGTAGCAATGCTGGCACATCTTAAATTATTATTAATGCAGTACTTATGATTCAAGATCTGCCACGTGCCACATATTATGGGGCATGAGCAATTGTATGTATGTATGCATGTATGTATGTATTGTATATGTAAATGCAAGTAAATATTTTGATGCGAAGACAAAATGTATGTAGTCTGATAAGAAGCTTATGATATTTATAATGTTTTCTTGTTTCCCTTTTTTAAATCGCTAGCGAAATTCTGAATGGTCGATGAACGGACAATGGACGGACAAGGAAGGACTTTGAAATGGCAATGGGTCACCAGTTGCCATCCATTTGGTGGAGGGGGGGAACCAACGGGGCAGGACCATAAACAAAATGTTGTATTGTGAACAAAGGAAATTATTTCGAGCATCTGCAAAGTATCTCATCACAACGCAAAAATTTTAGATTAAATGGAACTAAACTCTACAATGTACACACATATACATACATACGTTCATATACATATACATACATACATACATACATACATATCATAAAAACATGTGTATATACATATGTACATCGTATATGTATGTAAAGTTGAATATTTCAAATTACAGCGGAATACAAATTGACAAATTTAATGGACTGAACAATACGTGAAAATTCATTCATTTCGTACTTAATCATACACACACACACACACACACACATACACATGCATACATACACACTCTACATAATAATATTGTATAATAATGCTCTCTACGAGCATCTACGATGATGTAAAAACTGTTTAGGAAACTGTAAAAGAACCAAATGAAAATATGCCCAAAAAGCCACACACACACTAACACACCACACACACACACACACACACACACACACACACACACACACACACACCATACACATACACAGTCACATCAAACAAACAAAACAAAAAAAGAAGAAAATAATAAAACCTCAACGAGAGCTTCTAACTCAAGTGATTGCTCGAACCACAACAACAAATAACAACAACAACAACAACAACAACAACTACAAACAACAAACAACAAAAACGGCAAACAACAACAACAACAACGAAAAACAACAAAATGTGTTTGTATTTTATTAACCCAAACGATATTTTTATGTGCGCCACGTTAAAATATGCACAACAATAACAATAACAATAACAATGGCAACAACAACAACAATAGCGAGTCCTGCGACACTGCAGTGCATATACAAGTATGTACATATACACATACATCTATATATATATATTATAAATATGTATGTATGTATATATTTATAAACAAGTAAAAAATCACAATGCACCAGTGAACGACTAGCAGACACCCTGTAATAAAATCTCTTGCAATACTTAAAGATTAAATAAACAATAACTAAATACATACACACACACAAAGATATGTATATACACTTATACTTTTACATAGATATATGCTATGAATACAAATATATTATAGGGTAAATGAATCAATCGATAAATCTCATTATAAGGATAACGGATCTACAGCTTTCTTCTGTTGAATAATTGAAATTTATATTTATTTAAATGAAACCTCCATTTAAAACTTAAAATTAGTAATAAATTATTGTATATGTATGTATCATATAATAATATTTTGCAATGTGTCCGACGTATTTGTAAGTTGATCAGCTACAGTTATCAAAAGGATTACATAAGGATAATTCTATGAAAAACACCATTTTAAGCATAGATTTAATTTTAATTTTCACCAATTTGTCTCTTTTGTTTGACTGTCCCTCTCTCTCTCTCTCTCTCTCTCTCTCTCTGTGAGACTCTCCCTCTTTTTATTGAATTTCAAATTGTATAATAATATTGGTATACCCAATGCATTAAAATGTATGTACATACTCTCCAAAAAAAAAACACAACAAAAATATATTAAAAAAAAAAACACAACAAAAAAACAAAACTGGGGCAAAAAAGCGAAATTGAGAAGGAGAAAAAAAGAACGGTCTGTGGCTTGGGGATGGGGTAGCAAATGTTGCGGGTGCGGACCGGGTAGATAAGATTCTAATGAAATTTTGTACAACATGCACAAACAACAACAACAACACGTGCAACTTGAGCGTTAATGTTGTGGCAAAGGAGGCTCTGACGCTAATGGTAGAAGGACTAGCCTGTCGGGTGGGGGGGGGGGGGGGGGGGAGAGCCCCCCCGTTTGATATTTGAGTTGAAAACTTTCTATGGTCCTTTCGCATGGGTCTGTGTAAACGAATACATACCCACCTACACCCCCA
>JBAMCR010000128.1:0-53859 GCA_037075045.1 Mulgravea parasiatica
ATTTAAAAATTTATTTACTTTTTTTTATATATATATATATATATATATATATATAGAAATATTATTTTTATGTTGAAAGTTTTGCCGTCGAAACACAAAAAGCTTATTTGACTTAAATATTTGTATGCATGATTTATGTTTATATTGTTTCGAACATATACATAGATATATGTATGTATGTATATGCACACGCACATATGTATGCGTATATGTATATGGCATATATGTAAAAATATCTATACATACATATATATATATATATATATATATGTAGAATAATTATTATTATAATCATATTATATCGTTTGTCTTGTTTTTTCATTAGATGTTATGTGTTCGATAAGTTTGCTTTCATAACGATTGAGCTGATTTGCATTGAATTGATCAATTATTGAAATATTGAATTGAAATTGAATTTAATTTTTGGTATGGGGGGCGCAACGTTCGGGTCTGAGAAATGTCTTTTTGGCTGTTGTTGTTGTTATTGTTGTTGGTTATGCTTGGTATCGGTATCATTGTGGGTTATAAGTGATTCGAAAACGTTGCCAATTGAGTTGAGATACAAATGCCAACCATTGATGGGAGAAATCGATTAAAGTACAACAAAAAATATTTAACAATCGAATTAAAACGAGGCAAAAAGTTTTTGAAATATTTAATTGAAATTATTTTTTATTTTCGATACTTAAAAGTTGCGATAATATTGAGTAAGCAGACAAAAGTTATAAATTGATTTGAAATTTTCGTTCCGTTCTCAACTCAACTGTACAACGTTTCTGCGTTGGGGATTCCCCGATCGCACAGTACAAAGCACGCGCGGATCTGCTTAGCATCGTGCGCCTTATATATTTATATATATGTATTGTATATATGCAAATATTATATTTAAAAAAAAACTGTTGATATTTTTTGAATTATTTTTGCTTTTCTGGTTTTTGTTTTGTTTTGTAGTTTAGCGTAGTTAAAACAATATAAAAATTAGGTTTATAGAAAATAGATAATTAGAAGATTCGCAAAATAACTAAAAAAAAATATATATTTTTAAATATATATATATATTATGATTAAGAAAATTATTCAGAAAATAATCAAAGAATTAAATATCAAGGGCATAAATAAAAAAAAAGATTATTGTTACTATTATTATTATTATTATAATTATTATAATTATTATTATTATTATAATTGTAGTTGTTGTTGCTGTTGTTGTTGTTTTGTTGCTGTTGTTGGCTTTATATAGATTTGTAATAATAATAATATAGAAAGAAACATTCGCATTTTGGTTGCTCGTTTGTTTTGGTTTTGCTTTGGTATTCGGTATTTTTTGTGTGTAATTTGGTATATTGTATATATGTATGTATATAATTTGTATTTAAGTTTTGGTTTTTGTTTTGTTTTTTTGTTTTTTTTTTTTTGTTTTTTATTTTCGTTTTAAGTGCTTAAGTGCATGGCAATATTTATTTGGAATTTACCTCTTGTGCTTTGACTTTCTGCACGTGCTCTAAATCAAATTTATCGCCCTCCAAAGTGTAAACGCGTTGCCAATATTGTTTGCATATTGTTTGCAGTTCGGCTGTGGTATCGGTATCGGTATTATTATCGTCATCGTTATCGTTATAGTTTACGTTATCGTTATCGTTATCGTTATCAGTATGGGTAGCGTTACGGTAACGGTATTGTTAAGGTCAACGATTAAGCGTAACGCGACAACGTTCGTTGTGTACGTGTTGTTCATATATGTATGTGTTTGTGTGTGCGTGTGTACATGTGTGTGTGTGTGTGTGTACGCGCGTGTAAGTGCAAAGAGAGACGCGATAGATGCAGATATAAGAAAGAGATAGATAGATAGATAGATAGATAGATAGAGAGATTGATTGATATGAATAAAGAGACAGAGACAGTGCGAAAAAAAAGATGCAAGTTTTTGTGCATGTGTTTTGTATGAGAGCGAGAGAGTAGGATTACGAGAAAGAGAGAAGAGACAGAGAGAGAGAAAGAGAAATAGTAACAGACGAGAGATATAGAGTTAGCGAGCGAGAAAAGCCGATAGAGAGAAAGAAAGAGTCATATCGATTGAATTTAGCGTGAGAGTGACAAAGACGACGCACATGTAACGCGCATTGTTCGACGCGTGTCAGAGAAAGAGAAGGAATATAATATTATTATATAGATAGTCAAATATTGAGCTTTATCACCTACAAGTTGCATATACATAAATACATAATTATGTGCTTTGCTTTCATATTAACTTTATCACAATTTGCTTATAGCTTCTTTCTTAATTAATTGTTGTTGTTTTCTTTTATTTTATTTTTTCTTTTGTTGTTTGTTTCTTTTGTTTTTGTTTTTGTTTGGGTTTTTTGTTTTTCTTATAAGTGTAGTGCGCTTTGGTGTTGTATGTGAGGTGTCTGTTGTTGTTTTTGTTGTTGCTTTTGCTGTTGCTGTTGTTGCTGCGTGGTTGTTTGTGACTGTACTTTGGATAAGCGTGCTAAGAGAGGCCCTACTTATAAACTAACGATTGTACATACGTATTGGAATGAGTACAGTCGCGCCTACAACTAAAAAGTACTCGCGATCACCCCACTCGCCCATTTGAAAAACGTAGAGTGTGTACTGAAGTATTGTATATACCTAGATATAATACGTTGCTCGGTAATCGTGACGCGTTACTTGTTACTTGTTACTCGTTACTCGTTACTCGTTGTTCGTAAATTCGTTGTTTGTTGTAATTGGTTTAGTAAAAGCTGTTTACAAAATACAAAAATAACAACAGCTGCTACATGTGTTCTACGACAACAAAATACAACGAAGCATTGCTTTGCATTGCTTTGCTTTGCTTTGCTTTATCAAACTACAAAATTCTTATCGTTATAAAATCAAAAGTGACGAGTAGCCAAGCTCTCAAAAAGAATAAAAAGCCACAAAAAGCAAAAACATGGCCATTGTATTAAAAAAGGTATGTGTATGTATATTGTATATTAAAAATTACAATTAACATTTAGCGATATCGCTTTTGGTTTTTCGATTTTTTTTTTTTTTGTTTTTTTTTGGATTAGTAAAGGCGAGCGGATTATTTGGGATTCGCCCATTTAGAGGTTAGGGTGAATCACTTAGCGTTATATTTGGTTAAATGCAAAAAAATGTTTTTTACTCGTTTTATTTACTTTCATTTATTTCTATTTCTTTTTGCCCAAAAATTCAAAAATTTTGAAATAGTTTATGTGAAATTTTGAAGATGCTCTCTTGATATTATATATTCAAAACTTGCACAGCTCTCTTCCAAAAAAAAAAAATATATATAAAAAAAAAGAAAAATATATACATACATGTGTATATAAATATAATTAATACATACATATCGTAATGTATGTATATAGTATACAAATGTATGTAGTATATGGGATGTGGGATTAGAGACAACACATATAGGAATTATTGTATACTATATACGATATCGTATTATGTATTTCAATTCTACGTTAACTACAATACAATAAATCCTTTTTCTAGCTACACTACAGACTGAGACAAACACACACTTAGTGGACGCCAGGTGGCGTCTTAGTGCAACTTTCTTATATTCGCATATATCTTTCAGTTGCCAATTAAGTTGTATCTCGTATACGGGAAGAGTATCAAATTGTCTACGACAAAAGAAATAAATTGATACTAAGTATATAGTATATACTATATATAATATATAATAAATTAAATACGAGTGTATAATAAAAAATATATAATATATGTTTGTATGTGATATGTGGTTGTGTTCGCAGTTAAGGACAATTCTCTTTTTTTTTTTGTTTGATTTTTGTTTTTGTTTAGTTTTTCGGGTATTGTTCCCTGTTCCCTTTATATAGTAGAGAGAACTTGATCAGAAAGTACAATAATTTGTATTCAACGCTTGCCTCGAAATCCTTTCTGGCTACCTCGTACTCCACATCGAATTTCTCAGATTCCAATTTCAGTATCTTACTGTAATAATCCTGACAAACTTTATGTAGTGTATCTGCGAAAGTTAAAACCAATGAGTTTTCTCTGTTGGGTATTCAAAATTCAATAGAATCTCGGGGGGAACCACGCCCAACTGCTGCCAGGTGTACATGTGTGTAGGAGTTTATATATGGTGTGCATATGTATGTGCCTGTGCGTGTGTGTATGTGGTTGTGCGTGTGTGTACAAGTGTGGGTAGTGGAGCATGATGCTGAATAAAACTTCCCAAAATGTAAATACGAATTCGAGAAAGGGAGATCTACACTTGACCGAGAGATAGAGAAACAGAGAGAGAGAGAGAGAGAGAGAGACGTATGAATATATATAAAAAGGGTAAGAGAGGCAAGAGCGACAAGAAGAAGACAAAACAAGATATAGAGAGAGAGATAGATAGAGAGACAGAGAGAGAGCTAGAGTAATTTAAAAACGGAGCAGAGAGCAATCAGAGCTATTAAAGTAATCATTAACCAAATTAATTACTTAATTACTTGTAATTATTCAAGTAATTGTAAGGGTATTTTTGGGAATGACATCTAACGATTATCGAAGTAATTGAAATGGACTTCTAATGAGGGCAATTATCGATGTATAATAATTAAATAATTACTCAAATAATTGTCCAGATATTTACAAGACTAATGGGCATATATATTTGTTTTTGTTTTGTTTTGTTTTTGTTTTTTTCTATAAAATAATTAAAAAATTATTTTTGCTTGTTATACGAGTAGGTAGTATAAAATAGATTGCAGTATATATAAGTATATATATTGTAGTATGTATATATGTAAATAGTTTGATAAATAGGTTTGATAAGTAGATAGATAGATAGATAGATAGATAAATAATATTATATTGTATGTACAAGGGCTGATCAGTTTGGTTTAGTTCTTGTTTTTACTGTTGTTGATGTTGATCAATTTGGAATTGTTTGAAAATTAAGTGTATTATACAAAAGTGAGTTTAAGTGTTTTAGACAGCAATTTCCAAAAATAAATATATGTATATTCAAATAGATAGAAACAGAGACAGACATAATAGTAGATAGTGTGTGTGAGAGAGAAAGAGAGATAGACAAAGAGATATAGAGAGAGAGATAAATAGATAGATAGCTGACAGAAGGTGTTTGTTGTTTGTTGGTTTTTTGCTGCTTTTGCAATTGTTTTTGTTAAGCGTTAAATTGTTTTTACTTTTTGATTTTGATATCTTATAATTGTGTAACGCTTTGTTTTGTTTTTTGTTTTTGTAGTATATATAGATAGATTGGATAGATAATTCATATATTTATGTGTGTAAGTAGTAGATAGTATATGTATGTGTGTGTACCTCAACATCCTTGCGTTTAACAACATACTCAAGATCATATTTCTGGTCCTCCAATTTAGCAATCCTGTCATAGTGTTGCTTGATCAGGGTTCTCAGTGTGTCTTTAAGGATAAGGCGAGGAGCATGACAAAACACACAGAGATACAGATACAGATACAGATACAAATATACAGATACAGAAACAGATACAGATACAGATACAGATACAGATGTGCATACATTTGTTTATATGAATGTATGTGTGCGTACATATACATAAATATTTTTATTATTATGTTTATGTATCATACTTACAACATATACATTTATATGTATGTATACATCTGTATTGTTGGATTTAAAATGGACTTTGTAATGTGTGTGTGTGTGGTGTGTGGGTGGATTTGTGTGTGTGTGTGTGTGTGTGTGTGTATTGCAGTGGAGCGACGGTAAATGGGGTAAAGAAAACCAGACATATTCAAATACATTTCTAATGTAAATGTGTATGTGTGTGTGTGTGTGTGTGTATGCTATATGTATATACATACACTTGTATGTATGTGTTGGTGTGCGTTGTGTATAAAAATATCTATATGTATGTGTATGTATGTGATGTGTGGAGCGCAACTTGTAGATTTCAATAAATTGTGTTTTTTCTTGCATACGTACATACGTCTGTATATGTATGCGTGTATTTGGTGTATGTGTGCATGTATATGTGTATGTGAGTGCGTGTATATATGTGATGATTGATGACACTTTTGTATACTTTGATTTTAATGCATTATTTTTTTAAATTTTCCTTTTTTTGTAACGTTTTTCTCCTTTTTTTATTTATTGTAATTCAAAATAATTTATTTAAAAAAATTGTTTTTAGCGTAAAAAATGCAGCAACTAAAAATATATATTTTTATTAATTTATATATTTACTTGCTGCTTTTTATACATTTTTATTTATTTATTCGTTTTTTTTTTTTAATTTTGTAATTTCGGAAGATTTTATTTGTATATTTAAATCCCTATTTATTTTTTTAATTTCATTTTATGCCTTTGTAGATTTTCATTTAAAACAATTTTGACATTTTTTTGTATAATTTTGATCGGAAAAGTGAAGTAAAAATCGAAAGTCAATAAGATTTTCATAAATTAAATTAGTTTTTAGCTTATTCGCTTTTTTTCTTTTGTTTTGGTTTTTGTTAAGATAGAGAGCTAAATCTGTTGTTTATAATTTTAAATAATTGCGAATAATAAATAGAAGATATACAAGATCTACAACGGCATATAATCGTTGGCAATCCGAAATTATTGAATTTTTTTTTAATTTGTTATATTTATTTTTAGATTATTCTAGTAATTTGAGCGCTATATTTTCCGCAAAATCTATTCATATATAATATTTCTTTTTTTTAAATAATTTTTTTAATTTTTAAAATTATTTATTTATTATTTTTGTTTCGTTCCTAATTTTTTGGACCGCGGGGCACTCACCTTCACTGGCATCACTGAGATTCCTGGGGCTACCGCAGCGTTCTTCAATGATGCGTCTACGTTCAGCCGCTTTGCGTTCCTGTTCTTTCTTCAATTCCTCAGCGGCTTTCTTGCGCAGCAACAACTGTAAGAGGCATCATGAATTATGGTACACAATTGTCAGAGAGGAAAACTAACCCGGAGTTTCTTCTTCCTTTCTGGGGTCATGAAACCCTTCTTGGCCTTCTTGGCCTTGGAGGCTTCCTCCATACGCTTGCGCACCTCAGCACGCTTGCGCTCGATCTCGGCCTGTTTAGCCTTCTTAGCCTGTAAGCAGAGCAAGAAGAAGATTCCACAAATCACATATCATTATTATAATCGTTATCGTTATCGTTAACACAGAAATGACACACGCATAGTATATGGCGCTGGATCAATTGGGATTAGCTTTGAAATCAAAAATCGTTTGGACTTTGGACGTGACGTGACGTGGCGAGGCGAGGCGATTGCCGTCAATTACGGCCACACGTACACCAGTGTACCTCCTCGGCCTTCACTTTGGGATCGTTGGGATCCTTGGGCGGGCCGGCGGGTGCTGCCGCTGCCGCTTTACCATTGGCCGCTGCCGGCGCCGCTTTGCCATTCGCCGCTGCGGGTGCTGCAGCTGCTTTGCCATTGGCTGCTGCTGCTGGAGCTGGTGCAGCTGCAGCTGGGGCAGCTGCTGCCTTTTTCTGTAATTGTAAGAAATCGAAAAACGAATACAATCGATTAGTTGTCATCGATACATATGGTTATCGTTAAAGTTGCACAAGCATCATAACAAAACACAGACAGCACTAAAATTAACGTAAAGCGACAATTGACAAGCGACAATTTTACAAATCGATAACACTGATCACTTGACAGTTATTCCATTGCAGTTTGTCGATATCGATAATGCAGTTAACCGGATACGGATATGGTAACCGTAGCTCAACTAATTCGCCATCTGTGGAAGCAAGAGAAGCCGAAGCATATGCGAGTGTATATGTTAGTTTCAGAGTTAAAGCACTTTGTTTGGGCAAATCTCAACTTAATCTTAAATTATTTTAGGCCTTAAAACAAACAGTTATTAATCTAATTAAAAAATAATTTACAAGTTTGGAATTTTACTCACCAAAGCTAAAGCGACGCCTCTCCAGTAGCCACAGTTGCCACCACAATCAACACAATTTGTTCAGCATTTTAAAGCGTTTTTTAACTGTTAATAGAATACATATACACATAAGTATGTGTTAAATCAGATCAAATCGAATCAATTCGCATTGATCCACATTATCTTGATACTTACCTCACCTCATCATCAGCCATTTTGATTTGTGTTTTGAGTTACTGCAAGTAAAATAAATTTAAGCATTTAGCATTGATTGAGTATTCGCTTTAAATATTTTGCATGTTTTTTTTTTGTTGCAATAAATCCTAACTGACAATGACATCATCTTATCAAACACACCCACACACCCACACACACTCGCACACTAGCACACGTACACATATACACATGCTGCGAGTGGGTGTATTCCATGAGTTTCACATTTAGAGGTTTAATTTGGATCCAACATATGTTTCATAAATCCAAAATGTGAGACAATTCTCTGTCCAATTGAAGAATTTCGAGAGAAACTCTTTCAGTTCGTACACATACATATGGCATACAGTGCGTATGCGCAATGCATATGGCATAAACACGTTACGTATACGCCAGCGTTGCCGCACCGTATATGGGAGCGGCGCCTGAAGATTGCGTCTGACGATCTCTCTCTCACACACACACACAGACATGCTCTCTCTCTCTCTCTCTCTCTAACACTGTCTCTGTCTTGCTTTCTCTTGCCGACTTTCGCGAGCAGTTTGAATGGTGCGAACAGGATAGACAATCTATTTAGCGCCTATCGATATCCAATTTCAGGCGTAAGCACGGAAAAGCTCATACTGTCGCCTTACGCACAGGTACAGGCAATAAGAAAAAGTTTTTAGTGAGAAAGTTGTGAAGCAATATAATCGATAAATGCCAAGATCTATTAATCGATAATACATAATTGGGCCATTAAGTGCGTTCATGGACGTGATGAACTTGTCATCAATACTACATATACTATATATAGTATATGCTATATATGTATATACTATATACTACATATATACGAAAAATCCGTTATATATATATATATATATATATATATGATTCTTGTATATATTGTTGCATTCATTGTTTGTACCAGAAACATTTCACTCAGCTCGAAGGTCAGCACATGCTTTTGTTTAAAAAAGCGAAATTTGAAAAGCTTAATAACTTTTAGCTTTCAAGCATTTAGAAAATTGAAATAAAAACGAAATAACAAAAAGCTACAACATTGAATTGAAATATATATATATATATATATATATATATATAGAATAAGATTTCTATTCTATATATATTTATATATTTAGAATTAGTCGGTAGGTGGTACATTTAATAATGTTTATAAATAATACAATATATTGTAGCAACGCCTTGATTTTTCTTTCATCAGCTTTGTATTGCGACCAAACTGTTGCATTCCGATATTTATTTCAAAATATTTTTGTATACTATATACGTTATACGATTTCCAGAAATTATAATTATTTCCCAAGCTAATTCATTTTAAATTTGAATTTAAAATCTAAATTAATTTTGATTTTCATTTTGTATTAGATAAATGATTTTAATCAATCAAATAGCAATAAAATTGACAGAAATGTCAAATGTGCCTGAAATTGATCCTTTTGGTTAATTGGACACATCCTAGAATCAAAGTAATTCCCTCAAACCAATACAAACATGTGCACACATACATTCAAAGTGTGTATATACAATATTGATGTACATATGTACACTCGGTGAATGCGTATCTGTGTGTATCTGCGTGTATGTGTGTGCGTGAGCTTGCGTCTGTCTCTGTGTGTGTGTGTGTGTGAGTGAGTGTATGTATACAATGGCAATTTCTATTTTGGGGTGCAGTTGTTGTTGTTGTTGCTGGCTGCCATCGAATTGTTGCTGGCTTTTTGCTAAAATCTATGTATATGTATCTTGTATCTGCTAGATACATTTTTAGCTTTCGCCTTATACACACGCACACACACATACACACACACACACACATAGCTTACATAATCATTGCGTGCAATGAATTATGAAGAATTTAACTTAAAACAAAAAAATATATATATATTAACTGCAGAACATAAATTCATATAAAAAAATAAATATTTATTTTTTTAGCTTCAATTTAAATAAATGAAATTATTGAAGAAATATCAGTTTCATTTCGTGTTTTTTTTCGTTTCTTTGTTAATCCTTTGCCTCACTTTATAGTAGCACTTGAAAAAAAGTAGTAAAAAAATATTTCATATAAAAAAAAATGAAAAAAAAAACATATATATGTATATACATATATGTATATGTAGAAAAAAAGAATTGCATTTTGAAAGTTGATAAAAGTATATAGCGCAGCTATAATCACACGCACGTTAAGGCTGGTATGCTGTTTCTTTGTTCATTTGATTTAATTTGATTTGATTTGATTTGATTTGAGAATTTTGATTATTTCTGCATTTGCTTGTCCAGTCACATTCGAATTGTATTTTTCAAGTTTTATTTTTTATAATATTTTATTGTATTACATTTCGATTTAGATTTTGCATTTTTATATTTTGCTGTAACATATTTCTCTGGCTTTCATTTTCTTTATTTCGTTTCATTTGATTTGATTTGATTTGATTTTATTTAGTATTATTAAGTTTTTTTTTTCTTTATACCAGCAACGCACTCACCTTCAAGGAATTAGAAAAAAAAGAAAAAAAATTGAGCGATGCTGTTGATCACACGAATCGGATGGTACTGAACGACACAAAAAGACTGAACGGTCCGACGATCCACGGCAGACTATATTCAAATGGTGGCGAACCGATGGATACAGATACCGATTCGGATTCAGATTCGGATTCTTTACACACATAAATACATAAATATATACCTATAGATATTTAGAAAAATAAATTATATATATATTATATAGAAACATATGCATACACGCCGCCCACCTGAACGTCCTTCAGCAATTGTGCTCTCGCCTCGCTGGCGATGAGCGCCAGAAGGAGAGAGAGAGCGAACGTGAGCATGAGCGTGAGCGTGAGCGTAAGCGTGAGAATATATATATATGTATAACTCTGTATCTGTGTATCTGTGAGTCTGCATCTGTATCTGGGCACGCATACTAAAAATAGAAAACGCTGGCAACCCAAATCGAAATGGATACCGAAAATTCTATTGCCCATCCCATGGTGTTGGTGCTGGTGCTGGTGCTGAGAGCTAGAGCGATTCCACAGCCAGTGGCCAGCGGATCGGCCAGTTGCAAGCGCTTGGAGAACTATATCAATGTCTATACCTCTGTATATATACATATATTCAAAAATATTGTATATACTTATGCATATACATATACATATATATATATATATACATATATATAGCTATGTAAATGGAGCCGCTTGGAATTCAATGCATGTGTATAAAAATAAGTTTGCTCCAGTTGAGCATTGTGAGTGGGCCAAAGATTCTCTTGTCGCCGCCAATGTACGTCCATATGCATTTGACCAGGGCATAATCAAAAGCTAAAACATTTATTTCGATTTGCCAAGGCAATTTAACCAGCCCTGGCCAGACATCTGGTTTAATATGCTCGCCGCTTTGCAGGGCATATGAAAACTTAAATGCGCTACTTTTTCACATTAAACATCAAATATGATAAATAAAATAAAACAAATGGCCAAATTTCAATGATAATTTCATAAGCTAAAAGCCAAATATCCAAATTCACGCAACTCAAAAATAAAAAGTTATAACATATTTTATTTTAAATTGATAATTTTAACTTTTACCTCAATTTATTGAAATATTTCCACATTTGGAGAATATCTAAATATAATTAAGTAATGCTTTGTTTTACAATAAACCCACACCAGATTCATATACATATAGTTTACCGATATTTAATTTTATCCCCAGAGTATTCGAGGTTTGATATGCTTTTCGGTCTTTTTGCTTTGCTGTTTTTTAACCAAATCTTTGAATAGAAAATTAATGTATTTATATATTCTATGTATGTATCATAGACACACATATACACAGCATACGTGTGTATATTTATTATTATAGCAAATATTTTGAACTAAATTAACGAAAATTCGATTTAATATTCATTCTGTTTATATTTTTGTAAATATATTTTGTTAGTTTACTTTATATCTACGCAGCATTTCAATAGATTGAAATCAGCAACTATTATTACTTTAATTAAAACAATTAATTCACGCATATGCGATACTTATGTGAGTGTATGTATGTATGTATGTATGTATGTATGTAGGCTACACCTGCTATGAGTTGACCTATTTTACTTCAGAAAATGTACAATACAAGTATTTATTTTGGGAAAATTTCAATGGACTCAAATCACGTTTTCAGCATTCTCCGCTCATCCAATATTAATAATATTTAAATAAAACAATTTAAATTGCAATTATTATTGGTTTAAGGAAAATTCATTAAATATTATAGAACTAAAACAAATACTGTAATTATGTGCGGAAATCTTAGCCTAGACTGCAGTTTACCTTCTGCAAACACGTCAAAATGTCCAGTTTATTTGTATTGTATTTATACAATATATGCAAAAAATATACAGTATATAAAATATATATAAATAAATTAATGTATATGTATGTATATACAGTATATGCATACGTATCTTAGACAGTATGTATATGCTGTGTGCCAAACAGAATACGTATAATGGGTATATAAATACATGCAACAATATACATACATATGCACAGATTTATGTACATACACTATGTTTTGGCAAAGACTATCCTACGATGACGCTGCAACGCGTCGTATACGCAATATGTGAAATTTGAACAATCAGAAAAACAAATTATGCAGATACGTGGACAGACACAGGTACAGATACAAATAATAGATACAGATACAGATACAGATACAGATACAGATACAGATACAAATTTATATGAAACGCCTGTTGAAATAATTGTTATTTATTGTGACTATTGATATTATTGTTATTATTTATTTTTGTTGTTAGCATTGTTGTTTAAATATTCTATATTGTTGTTGTTGTTGTTGCTGTTGTTGCTTGTTGCTGTTTTTTTTTTATTTTGTAATTTGGCGACGTGTCGAACAATGCCAAAAGCAATGGCAATTTTCATGTGGCAACCAAGTCGAGCAGACTTATGCCTATGCATCTGTATGTGTATGTGGGCGTACTCTGACATGTATGTGTGTGTGTGTGTGTATAAATGTATATACTATTACTAATAAGCATAAGTGTATGTACACATACACATACTAACTACATATATGTATTTTCATGCATTATTTTCTTCTAGCGCCTTAAACTTTGTGTCGAAAACAAAAAAGAATTTCGTTCATCTTAAATTTTCATTACACGAATATTTCGAAATTATTGTTTCGTCTTTTCATTTTCTTCTTCTTCGTTTTTTTTTTTTTTTGATTCTTTTGTATTTTTGTGCTTTTAAATTTTGTGTTCGTCTTACAATAATTTTTTTTAAAATAGATTTTTTGAGGCAGTCACAGCCGTATGTACCGCATTCAGTTAGAATTTCAGACTTAACAAAAAATATATAAAAATGAAAAGAAAAACAAAGAAAAATTATTTAAACTTAAGATTATATTGCATGGAATTGTTAATAATAAATTCTGTTTTAATTGTTCTTATTATTATGCTTGTTTTTGTATCTTTTAATGCATTTCCCTTTTAATATTTAATCTTTATATCATATTTATTGTATTTAAAAAGAGTTTCTCGCAATTTAATTTATATAATATTGTGACTTTTCAGCCATTTTATTATTATATTTATTTTAATATATTCTATTGTATGTGTATAGGAGTAGGAGATTCGGCAGTTCGTCTATGTCCGGCGACATATTTTGGTAGCTTCTTCTTTTTAGAAAATCTATTTTTATGCTGAGAAAATCGTTTAAAACGATTTTGAAAAGATTTTCAGTAACGAAATTTATGATTCTCAATATTCCTGACTTTGTAAATGTGTATGTGTGTGTGTGCGTGTGTGTGTGTGTGTATGTTGCTGTTTGTGTATTGCTTTCTTTTTTTTTTTGTTTTTGCTTTTGGTCAAGTTTTTTGTGTGCTATTTTTAAACATTGGCAAACAGGAAAAGGCGGGCAGTTAAGGCAAGGCAAGAGTTAAAGGTCTGCACACACACACATTCACTCACTCACACACACGTACATGTATTTGCACTTGGCTATGTAGATACATGTGTGTTATGAGGCACTCGGGAGTGCGTCAAAGCAAAACAAACGTCACAAAAACAAGCACATCCCTCTGTCCCCTATCCTCCGCCCTTTATCCGCTGTACCCTGTCCCCTGCATGTTGTACGCTCTTCTCTTCTCTGTTACCCGCTCAAAAAAATGCTGCAAGTTGCAAGCCCAGTGTCCTTGTGGCAAATGCTCTACCTGGCAACATTTCGACGGCGTGCCGCTGCCACTGGCCTGACCCATATAAGGTTATACAGATGCAGATGCACAACCACATTGATACAGATACAACGCATCAGCACATATATACACACACAGATACAAACCATATACATATACATATACAAATACATATACATATACAAATACAGATACAACAATTGCTGGTGAGATGACGTGCAGTGTGCAGTGAAAGTGCGCAGTTGGCTGCACTGTGGCAAGGGGGAACATGAGGGGGCAGATGGTGGCAACGGGCATGGGGCATGGAGCATGGAGAATGGAGCATGGGGTATGGGGTATGGGGCAGCAGGCATGTTGGCAGGCAAGGAACTTGCACTAGTTTCCATATTCTACGTCTACGTCATTGACAAACCGGCGATGACGTCATTAACCATGCAACAATGCCAGCTAAATGGCGCCTAATTGATGGCTGTACACACACACACAAACACATACACACACACATACCGCAATCAAAAATCCGTAAGTATTTACCGGTTACACTGATATAAAATAATGAATTTTTAATAATAGAAAATAAATGAAAAATTAATTAATCAAAACAAATGCAATAATTAATTAACAATAATTAAACAATTAACAACAAATAATTCTTAGGCATTGGCACTTGCTTTTAGATAATGTTTATTGTTTATGAAACTATTTCTTAATTTGTTATTATTTAATTTTGTTTTGAATAAATAAATCTTCATACATTTTTAATTTAAAAGAAAATACTTTAAATTGCAAGTTCAACAAATTCAAATTAAATCGAGTTTTTCAGTTTATTTTTTAATCACAATTATATGAATAATAATAATAATAATTTGAATATATTATATATTTTAGATAATACTTTAAATAGTTAACAATGAGCACTAGCATCAGGGCGTTCGACTTTAAATTGAATTTATATTTTTTATTCCTTAAAGAACAAATAATAAAGAAAGATCGAAGCCTGAATTGAAGAGCGCGAATTTTCGTTCAGTGTATGCGACAATCATTATAAACCGTTTTGCAGACTTCTTTCAGCTGTTTGGGTCAGCATCACGGAAGCATGAAGGTCGCAAGCTATCACTTTCGATTGCGACAACAACAACAACAATAACAACAATAACAGCAACAACCAACAATAAAAAACAACAACAACAAAAACAACACTAACTGCAAATACACAGGGCGAAAATATCGCATAATTTCACCTGAAATTATTTTGTTATATCCTGGTGAAGAAATTGAAACAAATCGAATGAATATTCCGTCGAAATTTTAGAAATTTATTTATTTATTTATTATTTATTTCTGCATATTTTTTATTTATATTTGATTTGTTTTTACAGTCGAAAAAAATTATATAGTAAAATTTATTACCGTAATTTGCTCAATTCAGACAAAATCGGAGGATATTTCCAAAAGATTTCATTAAATGATTATGATCCATGATCGTCAAAACTTTATTATTTATTTTATTGTTCATAGTTGATTTAAAAATTTTAAATACTGAAATTAATTACGGCATAGTTGAGTGTAAATTTGAATAAATATAAAGGAACTCACTCGGTTTTTCTCTCTGTGTAGAAATTCGCATTAGTTTGGCGATTGGTCTGACGTTGGCAACTGACTTCGGGCCATTCCGGGTTTTGCCTTGGGCCGCTTCGCTTGCAGTTTTGTGAATGAAACACGCGTCATCAATGGCAGCGGCTATGGCTCTGGGTCTAGCTCTGTATGTGGCTGTGGTACACACACACACACACACACACACACACACTCATGCAGTTAGCCATAATCACAATGAACCAGATTGAGCTCAATTCAACATTTTCCATTTAAGTTTAAACACATTTCAACTTAAAATTTGCCAAAGATTTACAGTCAAAAATAAAAAATAAAAATATCTGATATAAACGTATATATATACATACACAATATACATTGCGCGACAGACAGAAATATTCAGAGCGTATTTAAAATAGTTTATATTGTATATATAAAAATATATATGCATATTATATGGTAGATATATATAAGATCTCAAGTTAAAGATCTGCCTCGACTGAAGTATCTGCTAGTCGCGCATTTTTAATTTTTGATTATTGTTGACTTTTAACATAAAATGTACTTCAATATATAAAATTTAATACATATGTTATTGTACAAATATGCATATATGTTATATACAACCATAAAAATATAAAATATATAATATTTTCAATTTATATACATTATCTTGTAGATACTTATGTATCTGTATCTTGAGAATTACGTGAGATGAGCAGATAGCGCTTCTACAATGCATTTTAAAAATATTATATATTTTGCTGCTAGCCCTAGAATGCCTTAATATGGTATGTGGCATGCAGGCTTGTTCTTGCAACTTGAAATTGCATCCGCATGTGAGGCATATGAATAAACAGAAATCAAATATGAAATTCAAGTGAAAATTGCCTAGCATTTGGCACTCAACTTGAAAGAGGAGTCACAAGGAGTCACAAGCCGAGGGGGTGGTACGGGTTGCGGGTTGCGGGTTGCAGGGAGCGGGAGACATGGAGGCCGAGACAAAATTGCAGCTTTGGCAAAAGTTATGTCCCGTTATTGCTGCTGCAGTTGCTGCTGCTCGGCGCTGGCGCTGACCCCGTTTATATTTAGAAAACGCACTAAAAATAAAAGCGAAGGTCGTTGCCGCAAAGTTGGAGGCAATCGACACGCCCCACTGTAGCTGCATAAGGTCAAAGTGTCAAAGCGTTCCATGGCTTCATTCATCTAACCATCCAATAGTAAATGGGGGCCGCCTGCTGCATGACGCGTGCCGTTGCAATGTCAAACAGGTGTCGACGTCATTGCAACCAGCCACCAGCAATCTGCAACCTGCAACCAGCAACCTGCAACCTGCAGCCTGTAATCTGTCAGTTGCATGTGGCACAAGTATTCAGTAATAAACAGCACAACACTTTCTCCAAATAAGCCGCATGCTTAGAGTGCTTTGAATATTCATAATCCCATTCACAGCGATTATTCGATATACTCGAATTTATCACATTTCTTATTCAGAGCAACTGTTTGTGTTGTGCCTCTTGCAATTGTTGCTGTTGTGATTACTGTTGTTGCTGTGCAATTGCTGATTTTTGATTGCTGTTGCTGTTGGGGATCTTGGCATATTGCTGCTGTTGTTACCAACACGCTGTTGCTGTTGTTGCTGATGTTGTTGTTGTTGTAATGCCTTTATTGCTCTTGCCATATTATATTTTGCAATTGTTGTAGTTGTTAATGTTCTCAGAAATTGCATAATTACCACTGTTGCTGTTGCTGTTGCAACTATTAAAGTATTTTTTTCCTTTTTCTTTTTTAATTTTTCTTGTTGCTGTTGCTGTTGCTGTTGCCTGTCGTCATCGTCGCCATCAACGCCATCGTCGCCATAATCGTCCCAGCATCGTCCCAGCATCGATTGGCTGTCTGCTGATGCTGCTAACACAGTGACCTAGTGCCGAGGCCGATAAAAGCCGACAAAAGCCGACGTGCCGACGAGCCGAACGGGCCGAATGCCATTGAAAGCGAAAGCGTTTTTGGGGGCAGGAGAAATCTCGCCCGATGACGTCATAGCTGGCATTCATTCACAGGATATGAGGCAGCACAGTTTTTGCAGCCAAGGTGCGGCCACGGCAACAGCATAACACAACAAACAGAAAGCGGGAGGTGGGCGGTGGGCGGTGGGTGGTAGGTGGTGGATGGCAAGAGGCGTGACAACAGCGACGAAGCAGGCGCTGCTTATAGAAATGGCGAATCAAGAGGACTGGCAATTTCATTGAGAAAAAGACGCAACGGCAGCAGCAACAACAGCAGCAACAACACTCACAGTTGCAGCAGCAACAGCAACAGCAACAGCAGCAGCATCATTAAAATCAAACGCTGCTAAGGACACACCGTGCGCCAGCAGACGCTGCCGCAGTCACTGCCACTGTCGCTGCCACGGTCTCTGCCACTGCCACTGCCACTGGCTCTGCCTCAGCTGCTGTTGCTGCTGTTGCTGTTGCTGCTGTTGCTGGCAGCGTCTCAGCGTTATTCAAGCTGCGTCTGGTTATCGTTTACATTTTTAAGCTGAAACATTTGGTAAAATCAGTCGGAAACTCGTCTCCAAGCCAGCCAGTTCGTCAAGCTGCAATTGCCAAAAAAAAACAATTGGCCAAAGAATGCCAAAAATAAAAAACACAATACAACAAAATAAAAAAATAAAGAAAGCAACAACCAACCAAAAATAATAACAATCGCAATCCATATAACAACATTATAATAACAATTTTTTTTCTTCTTTTTCTTAAATATTTTTTTTGTGTGTGTGTGTGTTGCACGTGCTCAAAAAGTGATTTAAAAAAATTAATTCAAAATTTTCAAAGTAAGTTTTCCATTTAATATTGTTTATGTTTATGGTTTTTTGTTAATAGTTTTTTGTTTTGTGCCGTGTTCTGATCCTTTGTGCATATACGTATCGAACATATATCCTGTCCTACGTGCGAGTTCCACTAATCAAGTTTTGAGCATTGAAAATCGAAAACTTGACACGTTGAGCTCGTCTGTGTGGCAGCTACAACAATGACAACAAAACTTGTGGCAACATAAATTCATATCTCCTCAGTGCGATCATTGAGTAAAATTCCCGTTAAGCGTCGACAGTTTCAACAATTTAATTACAGAAATTTAACAAATCTTAATTAACTTAATTTTAACAAATCAAAACTATTACTTTATCAATTTTAAAATTTATTAATTAATTACAATTTTTACATCATATCATAGCGATTATTCTATATTAAGTTGGATAGTCCCAGAACAGATTTCAATAGCTTAAAATCAGATAAACAATATACATATACTTATTATATATACTAACTATCTATCTATCTTTATAATCCACACGTAAGTAAATAGAGCATACTTTTTAACGCATTTTGCAGATAATTAAAGATAATGCAAATAAAACATAAAAAATATAAAATTATTTAAATATTTGATTCGAAATTAATTAGATGATTATTTTATTTTGAATTTTTCTGTTGTGTTTATAAATAATATATTAAACATGAATGTAGAAAACATCATTTAAAGCAATAATTATATTCTATGCATACTTTAAAATTAATTTTCATAATATTTTTGGGTTTTGTTTTTGTGTAACAGATTTTATGAAATTATTAGCTTATAATTTAGAAGCATTCAAAAGAAAGTTACTAGAAATAAGATCAAATATTTGGCAACTCTTTCATGTCGAAAAAACAGCAACAACAACAAAACAAGGCACAACAAAGCAAAACAAAACCCAAATAGACATAATCAACATGAAAAACAAAAATAACAACAAAAAAAGGAGAAAACGTTGCCTAGCTTCAGGCGCAGCCACAGCACATAATTCTATACCCTGTAATCGGCAGAGTGTCTAGAATTGTGGATAGTGCCAAACATAGCAAACATATGCAATGTTATTCTTTACGAAATATACGTCCTTATTTATTTATTTATTATTCTACAATATATTTTTATTTTATTTGTTTATGAATTTTATTTATTAATTGCTTTAAAATATTTGCGGCTTTTCTTATCATGTAATATATGAAATAAATGTATCTTAGAGTACAGGGTATCTACTAGTTGCTTAATTGTGTTGTTGCCTGCACCTGTACCTGTTTATGGGAGTGTGAGTGTGTGTGTGTTTGTGTTTGTGTGTGTGGGTATTGTGGCTGCATGCCAGCAACATGTGACTTTGCTGACAGAGGCCATTTACCCGCTGAGCTGCTGACGTCATTATCAACAGATGTGGCACAGCATCGAGGCCGGGGACGCAAACGCAGATGCAGACGCAGACGCAGACGAAGCCTCAGCTGTAGCTGGGGCTAAGGCCGGGGCTGGAAATGGGAAATGGAAAATGAGAAATGAGAAATGGTAACTGGGAGCTTGGGACTAGGGACTAAGACTGGGGCTAGGCCCAGGTCAGGAGCACAGTCAGCACAGTAACCTAGTGACGAAACAAACTGGGAGCCGAGAGCCAGCCGAGACCGAAGCTGAAGCTGAAACTGAAGCCGAAACCGAAGATGGAATCGCAACCCGTAAACAGAACGAGCCTGCCGCAAGCGTTTGCAACGTCATCAAAGGTTTATTTTTTTTTTCCTTTTTTTTTGTGTGTCTTTATGGCGCGTGCCAAAGGTGGCAATGCTGGAAAAGGGGGGTTGGGGTAGGCTGGCCAGGTTGCGAGGCGGCCAGGTGGCATGGTGGCATCAATGTGCGCGAGTCTAAAGATTTTGCCGAGCCCACCAAAGTTGCGTGTCCCAGATTCTCATGTGTTGATTTTTTTGTTTTTGTTTTTATTTTTGTGTGTTTTCCATTCCTTTTTATTTTATTTATTTATTTATTTGTTTTACTATTTTTAGCACTTTTGCTGGGACCGAGTTCCTGGTTCCTGGTTCCTGATCCTGTGCGGTGACGTGACTTAGGTCGAACGTCTGGATGAAGATGTTGCAAGGCTGCGTGCAACATATTTCTACTTGCACTAACACGCACACATGCATTACGTATACGTATAGAAATGTATGTGTGCATGTATTGTATTGTATTTACATATGTACGCATGTGGGCGTGTAAACATGTACGTGCATGCATGCATAATCAGCGGCAACAAATTGTTGTCTTTGTTATTCGCATTGACGTCGTTGTTCATTCCGTGTTGCATTGCATTTGCATTGGCCCATGACCTCGCCATTTCCCCCACCGCCCGTTCTCGTTCTCACGCCCTCTCTTTCTCTCTCTCTCTCTCTCTCTCTCTCTCTCTCTCTCTCTCTTTCTATCTGCGTGTGTGTGTGTGCCTGTCGCAAAGGACACGTTTGACGTTTGCACGCATCACGACCAGCCCAAGCGCAGGCTCAAGCCCCAAAATTCCCAGTCCAACCAGTTTATGCTCTGCCTTTCTCATATGTCCACATACACATACATACACCATATATATATATATATACTGACTGTAAACGAATATACATATACACATGTTTGGGTATGCGTGTATGTATCCGTACACATTTAATTACAATGCTATTTCATAAATATTGATTGAAATCGAATTTATCAACGAGAAGCTTGACGAATTGACTTATTGAATAAAATATTTGAATAAGCCAAAACAAATACATTATATTCTACTATGTATATACATATGTACATACATTATATACATTTTACAATGCAAATACATATTTAAAATTTAATACGAGCCAATATTTTTTATTTTATGAATTAAAGCCATAAAGCATATTTTATAAAACAAAAGTATCCATTTGTTTATTGTTTATTTATTGTATATGTATGTGTTTAGTATAAATAATCTGTAGTTAAAATATGCATATAACATTTAAATAAATAAATATATATTTTTTAAAATATTTACACAACTCCATTGCTTGCTTATTTTTCTTTCATTAATAATTTAAATTCTGATTCTCAGCAGATACTAAGTTTAAAAACAATTTAGAAACAAAAGCGACGACTTTACAATTTAATTAATAAGAAACATGTTAAAACAAAATATTTATAACAAATGCAATAAATTATTAATGATTTTGTAGCACAGTTTTGGGCGCAATTAAAATATTGCAAAACCCGTAATTTATTTTAATCTAATTTGACAAAAATAAAAAAAATAAAAATTCGTATACTATATATATTATTTAATATTTGTTTTTTATTTTTTTTAATATAAAATATTAGTTCGCTTAGCAATTTGCCCAATTTCTAATAATTGAAAATAATTTTGGAATGGATTTTTAATTTTTATTTGTATTGATTTAAAACTTTCACCTAAAACACGGAAAGGGTTTTTAAATATTGAAATAAAATTATTTTAATTCTTTAAATATGATAAGCGTTTTTTAATGCCGATTAAAGTTAGAAATAAGTATATTTGAATATATTACTCGTTTTTTTATTTAAATTTTATATCTTTTTCGTAATTTAACAAATAACTGATTAGTATGAATTTTATTTGAGACTCAAACACGGTTAAAATAATTTCCACAATTTTTTAAAAACAGATTCTAATGACTTAATAATATTAAAAATGGGTCCTTTATTTAAGGGTTATGTCAGAGCCATATGTATAATATGTTGCAACAGTATAAGGCACCTGGGCAAGTTTAAATTTACTGTTATTAATAATTAATAATTAAATATTTTTACTCTGTTTTTATTTTCACATTGTTCTACTAAATTTTATAAACGATAAACAAACTTCAAATAAATTTAATGAATAATTTAACGAAATTAAAACGCTTCGAAGCATACATACAAACATACGTATTGTATATGGTATATTCATACATACTTCCCTGACGTAAGCGATGACTTAATCAAAAGACTCAACCGAGAATATGAATATATATGTATGTAATATGTTTATATCTCATGAATTTATATATCGATAGTTATATAGAGTATAATCTGTATGTATGCACACACAGACTTGGTAACATACAGTATGTACTCATATGCAAGTCTTTTATAAATTCGATTTTCATTTAGTTTTCAATATTAATTTGTTATCTATCGTATGATTATTTTGAATATTACATCAGTTAAAATATTGGAATGCACAGAGATACTTGCACACATACACCTACACAGTGTGAAATTTATACATACATCGTTTGCAGCAAAAATAAGCATTAAATTCATGAAAAGTATCGAACCACTTAATAAAATTTCATAGATATCAATTTACTTCAACTTAAAAGATAAATCTTTTATTTTTATTTATCTCTTGATCAATCATTTTACAGCTATGATACATACACTTGTAAACAAGCGAAAAGTCCGTTTTTTTAAAGAATAACTTTATAAATCGATTTTAATTTTTTTGTTAATGTTTTTCATTTAACATTTCTATCGTTTTCATATTTAAAGTTGGCAAAATTCGAACGAAATGATCGGTTCATCGGGTTAGAAGTCTGCTCAACTTTCGTGGATAGAAAAGTTGACAAGAAAACAGAATAAAATGAAGGAGAAGGTGTCAAAAAAGTGTCGCTAGATTTGCTAATGTTGTTTCTACACACACACATGCATACATAGATACATACATACATTAGCACACACATACATGTTGTGTATATAGGTAAGAGATACAAAACGAGGCACATGCAGATACATATATACTCGGCTATATACTAAAAATACACAGATACACATACAAACATATGCACTTAAATGCATACTGTATATATATGCGTGTGTGTATGTATGTGGGTGTGGGTGTGGGTGTGTGTTTCTGTATGCTTCACGTGTGCTTTGAAAATTATGGTTTCACAAGACCAACAACAATAAGAAGAAGCTCGAGCTGTAGCTGTTGGCCTCTTTGCCGCAGACAATCTGTCACTTGATACGAGCCATTTTCGCTAAGCGCCGCCACCCGAACAACCCAAACAACCGAAACAACTCAACAACCCAACAACCCAATAGCCCAACAGCCCAACAGCCCCACAAGCCAACACCCCAAAAACAAAAACAAAAACAAACAACAAACAACAACGAACAACAACAAACAATCTACTCAAACACCCTAACATACAGTTTTTGTTGTTGTTGTTGTTGTTGTTGTTCTTGCTGGTGTTGTTATTGTTAGTGCTGTTGTTGTTGCTTTAAGCTGCCTGCTAACCTGCTGGTTACCTTGTTGAGATTCCCCATATACATATGTTAAGTTCTATACACACATAGACACACACACACACGCACACACACACACCCACATACACACATACATATACATATGAGCATTTTAGAGGGACAGGCCCCGTTGTACGGGCGCAGCGCAGCGAAGCATTCGAAACGGGCGGATGCCATACAAGTGATTCGACAGCATGATGTTGGTGAGGGGGGGGAGGGGCGCGGGGCGCGGGGCGCGGGGCGCGGGGTGCGAGACGCGGAAAGGCACACATCAGCTGGACCTGCACAGGTGTCACATGCACATGCATAGAATTGTGTTATTTAAAATATTCTCGTTTCTTTATTTCGAGGTGTATGTACGTACACGTTATGAACCCACACACTCACACACACACACACACACACACACACGCATACTAAAAGCCAACTAACCCTGGTTGCAAATGAAGTTGCAATTGCATAGCTCGCGGCGGCATCGTATTTCCTTTTGGGCCACTGGGCTTCTTCTAACTGGACAAAACCTGCCTCAATGATTCGTTTGTATGTAACATACATACATACATATGCAATATTATATACACCTATGTATATGCATACATACAAATACATACCTGATTCGGTTTTTATTCTTTGTGCGCTCTCAATTAAACGCTTCCATTTTTCATTTTTCATTTTCATTTCAATTTCAATTTTTCCCTTTTTGATTTGCTGCTAATGAGCAATCGACTGGCACCTAAAAGTAGGCAGCGCTGCCCGAGGAATAGGGGACGCCGCACGCTAAATACCATCTAATAATATTAGAAAGTGACACACACACACACACATACACATGTAAGACTTCTTCTCTTCGTGCCAGTGCGTGTGTGCGTGTAAGCGTGTGTGCGTGTAAGCGTGCGGATGTGTGTGCGTGCATATGCGTGTTTGTGTATTTATGCGGTGTGTGTGTGTGTGTGTGTGTGTGTGAGTGTCTTCATGTGTTGTCCAGCAGGCAGTTAAAAACTTAACTACATTTACAACAACCACATTGCTTGAGGGATGCGACGCCAGCAGCAGCAGCACACTAGCGACAGCGACAACAACAACAACAACGCCAACGTCAACGCAAACGTCAACGTCGGCAACGCGTCGCGACGTTTCACCTGTAACTATAAAAGCGGCCCGGCTGCCAGTACATTGTCTCAGTTAAATATTGTTAATTATTCGACAACAGCAACACTTGCAGCAACAGCAACAGCAACACAAACGGCAGCAACATCAATAACAATCACAACAGCAGCAACATATTTCATAATTTTGCATTATAATTAACAAAAAACAAGAAGAAGAAAAACCAAAAGAACAATAAATGCCTAACATAAATATTTTTTACAAGTGCCGCCAAGGATAAACAATATCCCAAAAGTTATATCTATAAATCGTATACGATTTGCATTTTCTTTTTTTTTAATACAATTTTTTTTCTGTTTTTTATGGCCTAATGTGTGTGGGCCGTCAGTGCGTATTGGTTACAACAAATTGATAAGATTTTGTTAACATTTCTCTATTAACCATAAGTATTATGTGACAATTTTTCTATTTTTTTTTAATTGCATTGCATATTTGCATATTTGTTTTTTAATCTTACTTAAGCAACATATTGCTAATGGAGCAAAAAAACATTTTTTTTTGTTTAATGGAAAATTGAAAATCAATAAACGTTTTGATTGAACCCAGTTGTAACCCAAAAGTGTAACAACAACAATAAAAACAACAAGAAGAAGAAGCGGTATCAATTATTCTAAACACATTTAAAATTGTGGAAAGGAACACATGTTGTTTCGCTAGAACCTATCATTAATTCAACCAGAACAAAGTCTCATTTAATATGCCCAACTCAAGCTTTTGTTCTACAAACAAGAATAATAACCAAAAAATGAAGAATATAAAATGAGGTGTTCAACTTTAATGTGATAATCTAAGTAATATGTTATATTGTATGTGTTAAAGAATTCAATTAATTATTTCTATAATATGAATGCAACTTTATGGAAACACGGTGCTTATTGCAGCTGCTGGCCACTGCACAAGATTAGACTCAAGACTCTTGTGCGTGTGACAGCGGCTATTGTAAGAGACCATAAAACAGCACGAAATTAATAACAATTAATAACAATCAATTATATTAACATATATTGTATAATAATCCATACTTTCTGTATGTATTGTCATTTTTTTTTTTTTTTTTTTGGTTTCTCTCGAGCCTCTTTGCCCACTAGAAGCCATTCAAGTTCTTAGGGTATGATTTTCGTTATGATATAACATATTAGTATTATTTTCTTTTAACATTATTTTATTCAAAAGCAGTAAATGTTTTTTTTTTTTTTTGTATTTGACAATTAACTAATCAAGAAATAATCATTTAGTTTCATTTGATTGTATTCAAGCAAGCGATGCCTGAGACGATTACTTCAAATAGCGTGTGCTAATCAAATTAACGGCTCGAATTCAAATTCCGAGCGCTTTACCGCGCAGGCCTGTTAAGTTGGCTGCACTCAAACGCAACCGTCACGTGAAGTTGGCTGCAGTCGCACTATTCGCCCAGTTGGCAGTTTGGCGCTGGACAAAACAGCTGGTTGGAAATTGTAAACAGATAAATAATTTGTTTGTTCACGACGCAAAACGCGAAAAAGTATAATAACATCATGACTTCCCTGCCACCACCAATTGCAACACAGACGCAACAAGAATCTGTGGTTCCACCACCACCACCAACAGGACCGAGCATTGCACCCAATGGCGCATTTCCAGGTAATGTAAATACATAGTTAATAATTATTTGAGTGGGACATCTTAATTGTAATGAACTTCCCACATCTTAGGTTCACTGACGCCCGGCTGGAACGATCCGCCTCCAATTCATAGTGATAACAGCAATAATAGGCGACCGCGACTAGATCTCCGGAAACGTGTTGCCTACCCAATGAATGGCAATATTCAACCGCAGCCGCCACTTTGATTTGGCGACGCGTACGCCACGTCATAGCCAAAAGATACATTAACAAATATTTATGATTTTCAGACAATTTTTTTTAAAGCACCAACAATTATAAACATTAGATTGTAACAAAAGAACATTTGGTGTATGGTATATAAGGAAATGTGGCGTCTACCAGGGCAACTGGGCTCCATCATACTGATAGAAGCCGCCATTGTGTGTCTCATTCAATTTGCAAACGGTATCCACAATCTGCACGGTGCTATCGGTAACGTCCAGTGGTGCATTGTTGCCACCCATATCGGTGCGAACCCAGCCGGGGTGCAGGCTAACACAAAGTATCTTTTCGGAATTTAAATCGATACTCATCGACTTAGTCGCTGCATTAAGGGCCGCTTTGGAGGTGCGATAGCCGTACATGCCACCCTCCACGTTCGACTGTATGGATCCGAGAATGGAGCTCATATTGATGACGGCAGCACGTCCCACACCCATGCTCTGAGCATCATTGGCCTTTGACGCCTTCTTTAGCAATGGCAAACAAGCTTTCGTTAACATTATAGGAGCTATTGTGTTCGTTTCTAGCGTATCGTACAGATCTTGATATTTTGTAGCGCCAATCCTTACAGATTTGGGTGCGACGCCAGCATTATTAAAGAGCACATTGAGTCCAGCATTTTTGGTCACATCGCCTATTTGTGTAACCAGCCGATCGTAATCATCAAAATTTCTAAGATCTGAAATACCAAATATTACGATTATAATTATAATACAATTAGCGACATAACATAAAAGGTCTGTTATTACAGATCCTTATACTGTTGTCACTTACCAATCTCAATTACGTGAATGTTAGAATGAGTTTTTGCCAGATCTTGCAGCTCCTGTAAAATAAAAATATTGCATTAGTAATATATCGATTTTTTAAATTTCCGCCAATTTCATATTCTCCAATTAGGAAAAGCGATTTCTATCGATAATTTGTAGTATGCAAAATTGAGAAACAGAGCTGCAATCGTCTACAAATCAAACGATACTATTATCGATATGACATACCGATATAACATATCGTATTTTCCATAACTGGAAAGCGAGCTGTCACAGCCAAAGCGTAGCGTCAAATCAAAACCGTAAAAGCAAATCGTAGAGATATTGCCGCTTATTTCGCATTTGCGTTCGCTGGCGAGAGAGTGTGGTGCGGAGGAAACACAAAAATAGTTGTATATTAAAACTAGTTTAATAACTGTTGATCATTCTAAGTGACGTTCAAATCAAAGTGTTGAAGAAACTCAACTAGAAAGTTCTTTACAATTTATTGGAAATTTCTGCTTATATTTTGTATTAGCCTAAAGCATTTGCCCAGACTGCAAAACATGGCGCCCTCTATTATTAAAGGTGAGTGAGTGAGAGCAAAGATACCAAAATCGCATTTTTCATCTGACATAGTTGCTTTAAACAATTCAACAATGTTTCTTAACATCATTTTATGGTTATTTGAATGAGTCACCCATTAGCATGGGCCTGGGCATGGGATGGGGCGTTCTTTATGGATATGGAGCACTTACAGTGGCCTGTTCCAAATTGCGGCAAGTGGTAAAAAGATGCTGCGGCGGCTTTGGCAGCGCATTGAAGGCTTTAACCAAGCCAAGGCCCAGTCCACGATTGCAGCCGGTTATTAAAATAGAATTCATTCTGAAAGAAATTATTTAGGATTAATAGTTTTTTTTTTTCACGCTGACGTGGGCGTTGTTGTTATTGTTGTTGGCAACCCTTATGTATGTAAACAGGAGACTTATTGAGATTGGGAATGAATAATTTAATCCAAATCTAAATAAGAAAACATTTGGAAAAACTGACAACTTACGTATAACTTTGCTTTTTGCTGTCAATGACGGTTTAATGGTTCAATGTTAACGCACGCACTCACACGTTTTTTATAATACTAATAATAACGATTTTTTATTTAGCTCTGTTTAGCGGCCGGTTGCGGCAGCTGACAGAGTTGCCAGACTCAAATATAGCATTTAATATGAGTTCATCGGCAACTCTGAGAAGGGAACAACCAACTGTTGCGCCTTCCAATCGACGAGTTAATGCAAATTATTCTAGTTGGATTTTTATTTGTTATAATATTTTGATTTTTGCATAGCGGCGGCGACCCTATAAGAAATAAATATAAACAAAAGCAACAAAGAAAAACAGCACTGGCCGACATCTTTATCGGTTTCTCTTTTCAACGCGCATTCGCATTCAACAGCTCTGCAGCTGTTACGTATGGGGCGTCGCGTCGCTGCCTACACTTTCCAATTATTCCACATGTTGATGTCGCATTAGTTGTGTGTGTCCTCTCTTTCTCTTTGCCACGATTAACGTGTAATAAACAAAGAAGTGTGTGTAAGCCAAGACCTGCAATTGTTTAAAAAACTGATCTTTGTGTATATTAAAATTACGCGCTGCTTTATCCGAATATATAACAAACATGTCGTTGACACTCTGGAATTCGAGATTTTCCATAACGTTAGTGCGGCAGCAGGCGTCGATATTTACATCAGGTGCGATAGTGACAACAGCTGGAAATAGTTTAAATCAGATCTTATTCAATAATCAACAAATACAATATCGACAGCAAAGGAGAAATTTCATTGCCATGAATCCAAATAAAAGCAAAAATCAAGCACGCACTTCTGTCGATACCACGGGCAGTGATACCAATATCAATGCACCCCCATTCAATCATCCACATTGCGATAGGCAGGCTATGTACCAGCAGCCAGCACGCAAGATAAATCTATTGAGAGGTAAGACGGCATTTGATTGTTGCTCCTGCTTTTTGTTCTTTCTCCTGTTATCGATATCGATCACACTTTAAAACAAAGAATTAACTGGATGCTGCTATTATTCACACTTATACATACATACATGCATGCATTTATGTATGTTTATCTGTGACGAAATTATTTAACATTTATTTTGTTACGTAATAACCCTTATTAAACAAAAGCCCAGCCTCCGCTCGCTCATGTACGAAATGCTCAAATCAAACATCAATCGATAGCTTTTTCTGCAAAGTCATCAAACATGGGCAGAGTCGGCATAGTCGTCATAGAAAAAGGGGGTCGAATAAAAAAACAACTATACTTTCCACTACGATTACAATTACAAGAATTACTCATCATATTCAGTTATTTTATATATATATATATATGTATATTATACACAAATTTCATATTATCTCATACTGATGGGAAGCAATTCAAGGTATTTATTTCTTACAACAATTTGACAGAAAAACAGTTAACCTTTTTTTGTTTTGTTTTGCTTGAAAATTGCGTTTTTTGAGACTTGACGGTGTTGTTGTTGTATTCAAGAGGCAATTATGTATGTGTGGATACATATATACAAATACAATTTATATACATACATAATTGGCAAAAAGAAAGTTTTCTAACTTTTAATGCAGTATGTATATAACATACAATATATTTGGCAATGTCACAAGATGTCAATGGTAAAACAATTGCTGACAGTTTACAAAGAATATTCGAGAATACATACATATGTGTGTGTATGTGTGTATATTTATCACATTTCACAACCCAATAGATTAGTTAATAACTGTACATATGTACATACATATAGACATCAGTAGATAGAAAAGTGACGTCATTGTTGTGAGCTTGATTAACACACCGTCACGATGAATGGCAATATGCAGTCGTGACTTGTGATATGTCCTTGCTTCAGGGCTAGCCTAATTGCTATTGATGACATTGGTTAATTGGGAGTGGGGTGAAGGGAAAAGAGGAAGAAATTCAACGATATCATATTAATATACATATACATATGCATATACATTTAATATAATTATATCATTTTATCAGTACGACGTGACAACCATGAAGCAATTCAGTCAAAGCTTCTAGTTTAGTTACCGCTATGCTAATAAACAAAAGCTTCTTTATAAGTTAATACAACCTTTATATTATTTATCCAAGCTTCTGTCTATGGTATATACGCATATGTACATGTGTATGTAACATATATATTTCTGAGTGTTAGAACTTATAAATATATGTAAATTTTATGTTAATTATGGTTAAGACTTGTTTCATATGTGCATAAGAGATTTTTAATTGGGGAGCCTATCAAAAACGAATCATGGATGATAGAATAGATACATACGTGTGTATACACTTAAAATATACAAACAAACAAAAAAAAGATACATTTAAATTTATTTCAAAATTCGTTTCTCTTTCTTCAAATACATACATGAGTGTATGTATATATGACCGTATCTTATTATTTTCTGAATCATGTTTACTTTAGCAAACATTTTCTATTGCCATGTTAAATTCTGTACACCGCTTTCTTATATATATATATACTTATATATATGTATATATATTTTATAAATAAAAATTGACACGATCCAAATTCAGATCAGTGTGATATAACTGGAATCAAAGAGAATTGCAAGGGTAAATCGTTTTCACATTGGCGACAATGAATTGAGTTTTCTTATCAAATTATTGATTTTACAATTGGTTTATCAAAAACTTTTAAGTGTTTTATTTCGCATATTGTTGATTTCTGACAAATTGATAAGGAAATACATTTGATATGCAATTGGATTTTGCTTTTTCCCGCTAAAGTAATACAAATTGTTTTCTTTTACTTTGTTTTATTTATTTATTTATATACATATACATATACAATATTATATATACTAGAATCGTCTAGCATGCAACGGAATTTCAATAATGAGCTCACCTTTATTTTGATTTTAATGATAAATATAAACTTGGTTTAATTAATGAGAACAACAAGTATTTGCATGGGGGCATACTATGTTAATTTTATTTCAGGAACCTCGAACTCCCTTTTTCTTTGACTTGTTTACATTATCGAAATCTTAGATCTGTTTGCATTTTATTGTATTATAATTGGAAAATGTATAACATTATTTGCAATGGGCTGGCAAGCTGATGAATTAGCCAAGCTAGTCAAAGTGTTGCCACATGTAAGCTGACACCCCCAACATCGTATTATCGTATAATCGTGTAATCGTATAATCGTAACCATGGCAAGCGTATTCGGTCAAAGCAAACCAACCACATGCCAAGGTGTGCTGGGGGCACAGGTAATTGCTCTAGTTTGATTTGCACGCCGAGATACATGTGCATAATAAACGAGAACAAGACAGTTTGACCAGGATACGAGGAAGCCATCATTCGAATCGATAGTCTCTGGGCCAATGCATCTGTTCGAGTTTGTGCCCGCTTCATTAGCCGATGAGCAGCCAGCAGAAGGACGCAGTATTTATCGCTCAGCCTACTTGGATATACGGCTACGCAAAAAAGAGCAAACGGCCACAATGGATCCTCTACTTCCCATGCTCCTGGGTAGCTTTAGATGCCATTAATCATATTTAACTAAATTTGAATTTATTAAATTCCGAAAATATGTTTAGTTCAATCTTTAAAATAATCTTTTGATTTTATTTAAATTTCAGGTAATTATGATTACGATCTGGTTGTGATTGGTGGTGGTTCTGGAGGTCTGTCCTGCGCCAAGGAAGCTGTCGCACATGGTGCACGCGTAGCCTGTCTGGACTTTGTGAAGCCAACGCCAATTGGTACCAAATGGGGCATCGGTGGCACCTGCGTCAATGTCGGTTGCATACCAAAAAAGTTGATGCATCAGGCGTCACTGCTCGGCGAAGCCGTTCACGAGGCAGCCGCCTATGGCTGGAATGTCGATGAGAAGATCAAGCCCGATTGGAATAAGTTAGTTTCATCCGTACAGAATCACATCAAGTCGGTTAATTGGGTGACACGTGTCGACTTGCGTGACAAGTAAGTGCACCTTAGCAAAGTTTCCCCTTATGAGTTTTCATTAATTTTCCGTTCTCAATGTTCGCCTCTTGCAGAAAAGTGGAGTACATCAATGCGCTGGGCTCATTTGTTGATCCACATACACTGTTCGCCAAGTTGAAGGGCGGTGATCGCACAATCACCGCTCAGACGTTCGTTATTGCTGTGGGCGGACGTCCAAGATATCCCAATATACCTGGTGCCGTTGAGTATGGCATCACCAGCGATGACCTCTTCAGCTTGGACCGTGAGCCTGGCAAAACACTCGTCGTGGGTGCTGGCTGTGAGTAGTGCAATGTTCTCTTATTGAATATGAATATTTCAATATTCATGAATTTCATTCGTTATCTTTTTTAGATATCGGCTTGGAGTGCGCCGGTTTCCTAAAGGGTCTCGGCTACGAACCAACTGTGATGGTGCGTTCAATTGTGCTGCGCGGCTTTGACCAGCAGATGGCCAATTTGGTTGCCGCATCAATGGAAGAACGCGGTATACCGTTCCTCCACAAAACTGTGCCGCTGTCCGTTGAAAAGCAGGCCGATGGCAAGCTGCTGGTGAAGTACGAGAATACGGAAACCGGCGAGATAGACAGCGATGTGTTTGACACAGTTCTATGGGCAATTGGCCGCAAGGGTCTTGTCGAAGATCTGAATTTGGACAATGCTGGTGTCCTGACACATAAGGATAAGATCCAGGTGGACAGTCAGGAGACTACCAATGTGCCGCACATTTATGCTGTTGGTGATATTATTTTTGGCAAGCCAGAGCTAACTCCTGTTGCCATATTGGCCGGCCGTTTATTGGCTCGCCGCCTCTATGGTGGCTCCACGCTGCGCATGGATTATGCTGATGTGGCCACCACTGTGTTTACACCGCTGGAGTATGCCTGTGTCGGCCTTAGCGAGGAGGATGCTGTCAAAGAGTTCAGTGCCGATGAGATTGAGGTGTTCCATGGCTATTACAAGCCCACCGAATTCTTTATACCACAGAAGAGCGTGCGCTATTGCTATGTGAAGGCCGTTGCCCAGCGCAACGGAGACCAGCGTGTCTTAGGCTTACACTATATGGGACCAGTCGCCGGTGAAGTTATACAGGGCTTTGCAGCCGCTCTCAAGTCGGGTCTAACCATACCAACATTGATGAATACCGTGGGCATACATCCGACCACCGCCGAGGAGTTTACGCGCCTCAATATCACCAAGCGCTCTGGCCTTGACCCAACGCCAGCCAGTTGCTGCAGTTAAATGACTTCGCTCCTTCCCAACAACATTTCCCCCCCCTACTCCCACACACACACACACACACTCGCACACACACACACACAATTTAAACAAGCGAAATTGTATAATCGTTTAGGCCGGATTTGTCTTATATGACATTCATCAAGATCGCAAGAAGTTGTTGCTTTTAGCGATATAAAGTTCAAGTTTATTTGAGAATTAATGTAAACAACATACACACACACACACACACACGCACACAAACACACTCAGATACTTCACCCCCGAGCACACACACACAAACATGAATACATAGTTAAAACACGCGGCAGTGTCTAGTTTTTATCCTGGACCGAAGCGGTCAGTCTACTTCATCCATCTATAAGGGGGAATCTCTCCGCACCGGCAACACGTAGAACATGAAATCGCAGTCGTCGCATTGTTTATTGTGCACCCAAAATTACGAAATTATGTTACATATATAAATCAAAGATGAATAATCAAATAAATCTGTAATTTTACGGTAGAAAAATTATATTTTTCAACCATGTACGAAACGAATGTCTTTTTATATTATTCTAGTATTTATTTATATTAATAATAGTTAATTAATAGTTTAAATGAATTCCTTCTTATCACCAACATATAGCAGAAATGATTGATTGGAAAGGGTATATGGTAAATCTATATATGGAACCTCTAGATCCGATCCAACAGTTTGTCATCAAATGCAGCTGCATTTGGAATCTTGGGGATTGGTATGTACATACATATACAGTATGTACAATAAATGATTATGAATACAAAAGGAATCCAAATGCAAAATAATATTTATATATTTATTAACAATTTCAGTTTCACCAGATGAAAGATAATATCAAGCCCGTTTATACTCTTCCGAATAATTAATTGAATTCGAAAATATTGTGACCAATTTATTAATTTCCATATATACATACACTTCCACATAAAAAACAAACGTTTTATTTTAATTTTAAAACGTTTTCCACATATTCCAGAAGATCCTTATCGCGTCCATAAAATGTGTGTTAATAAAGTTAAGTAATCGTTTAGAGTGCGATGATCATTAAAGCGAGATGGCTATACATGTGTATGTATGTATATATTTTGTACATAATATATACATACAAACATATAGGTACACATTTATGTATATATGTGTTTGGGGTATTTACTATTTGATGTTTATTTAGAGTTTTCCTATTTTCGTATTGTATAATTGTTTTAAACAAAATCAAAACGACATTTACAAACTGCTAAAAACAACTCTTCCTCTTATCAACAACTTTATCATCTTTTTTGTTTTTTTCGTTTCTCCTTTTTCGTTTTTCTTTTCTCAGTTTCCCTTAGCATCTATTGGCACTCGCTTTCGCTTCAGTTTTTCGCAGTTTTCCTTTTTTTGTTTGAGTTTTCCTTAAGCTTTAAACGAAGAGCAAAGATGACAAGATACGAAAAAAAAAACTAAAATAATCAACATTAATTATTTAATAATTTTATACGTTATATCATCCAATCAAAATAACGGCGCTTAGATCGCTGCGCTCTCCTTGACCGCCTCATCCCGCCGCTGCTGCTTGTTGACCGCCAATATGCACTTGGCCATGGTGGGTGAGGCGCGTGAAATGGCATCGGTCATGAAATAATCCCGAAGTTCCTTCAGTTTCACATCAATGGCGCCGCCGCTGATGTTTTTGCTCTGCAATTGTTGAAAGGATTAGCATTTTGTACCCCCAATTGATGGCTTCAACTCACTGATGTTGCTTTTCCGCTGGCTTCACCGGCTGCCGCTGCTGGCAGCTCGCCCAGGCGTGTCAGATGTGGTGATATTTTCTCGATGCGAGTGCGCAGATCATCGAGCGTATCGTAGGGCAAGGGTTTGCCCACCACTTCAGATAGTGCGCGCAATATCTTCCAATCCTCACGTGCCATGCCTGGTGGCGAGACGCCAGGCAGCGTCTGCTGTGGCCTACCCTCCGTATTTACGTAGATTGCCTGCTTTTCGGTATACGCAGCACCAGGCAGAACGGCATCCGCAATGGACGCACCGTTGTCACCATGCGAGCCAATATAGACAATAAAACAGTCCTTGGGGAACTGCTCGCGCGTCACCTTACCAGCATCGGCGTTCAATAGGAATAGGACCTTCGGTTTTGCCTGCACTGCCTTTTGCAAGCCCGGCTGATAGCCTACATCAAGGGCACCCACCTGGGAGGCGCTGTTATGCAATACATTGAAGGGATTCCAATCCTTAATAAGAAGCAGAGATCCCAATTGTTATCGGTAATAATAATCGCGTGATGCATGTATGAACTCACCGGTTTCTTAAGTTTCTGACAGTACTCGGAGATGGTGGCATGGATGGCGGCGGCGTCGGGTCGCTCTAGCAGATCGGCACCAATAATAATGGCCGGTTTCTTGGCACCCTCCAGCACCTTGGAGAAGGGATGCGAACCGCTGCACACATCCTTAACCAAGCTGGCATCAGTGCCCAAATTTTCATGGGCATAGGATAGATCGACATTGGGGCCAATAGAGGCAATCTGCAGCTCATTGTGAACGTACGCCTTGCGCAAGCGCGTATTCACCAGCGGAGCCTCATAGCGGGGATTCGTACCGACCAAGAGTACAGCATCTGCCTGATCCAGACCTAAACAAACGCATACATAAAGATTTTAATTCAATCAAAGTCGGTTTAAAGATTTACCAACCTGCAATGGTGCTGTTTAGCAGATAATTGGAGCGCACATCAATGCCGCTACCCTTCATAAAGTCCTGCTCGGTAACAACAGTTCCTCCACCCAAATTTTTGATCAGATCCTTAAGAGCCACCATAGCCTCCACATCGGCTAATTGACCAGAAACTCCGGCTACTTGACCATTGGCATTCTTTAGCGCCTTTGCCACTGCGATGAGAGCGCCCTCCCATTCAACAGCTTGGAGCTCAGAGTTGGGCATGCGCAGCATTGGCGCCACGAGACGTTGCCGCTTAAGACCATCGCATGCGAAACGCGACTTATCCGCCAGCCACTCCTCATTGACGTCCTCATTTTCGCGAGGTAGTATGCGCAACACCTCGTTCGTACGGGTGCTCACAATGATGTTACTGCCAACGGCGTCGAGCACATCGATGCTGCTCACCTTGCGAATCTCCCAGGGACGGGCGACAAAGCTGTACGGTTTATTGGTGAGAGCACCAACGGGGCAAAGATCGATCACATTACCAGAGAGCTCGGTAAGGAAAAGCTTCTCCACATAGGTGCCAACTTGCATATCATTACCACGTCCCGTGGTGCCCAAGTCATCAACACCAGCAACTTCCGATGCAAAGCGTATGCAGCGTGTGCAATGGATGCAACGCGTCATAATTGTCTTTACCAGCGGTCCGAGATCCTTGTCCTCCACAGCGCTAAAGCAGAAATAAAAAAATAAAAGAATTTACACGATGCTAAAATATATTTCGGATGCCTTACCGCTTGCCAGTATAATTTATGTCGGTGAAACGTGAACGATCGGACCCAAAGGCCATAGCTTGATCCTGCAGATCACATTCACCACCCTGATCGCAAATGGGACAATCCAATGGATGATTCATGAGCAGAAATTCCATGACGCTCTCACGCGCCTTACGGGTCATTTCCGAATTAGTTTTGATACGCCAACCTTTCATAACGGGCATAGCACAAGCGGCCACGGGCTTGGGACTCTTCTCCACCTCCACCAAGCACATGCGGCAATTACCGGCAATGGCCAAACGCTCATGGTAACAGAATCTGGGAATTTCGACGCCAATTGTAGCTGCAGCCTGTATGAAATTACAGAGACGTTTGGCGACTCGTAATAATATTATTTGAATAATTGCTGCCTCACCTGGAGCACTGTGGTACCTGGTAAAACCATGACTGGTATATCATCGACAAATACCTCAATCTTTTCGGGTGCCTTGGCCGGCGTTTGTGCCACAATGGCGCTGGTGCGAACTGCTCGGCTGGCAATTTGATGTGTGGGCGAGCCGAGTGCGCCCAGCGCCTTAACAAGCGGTGCACGTATCATATTTTCTGCAATGAATAAGGGGATAAACTATTAAAACAACATCAAAAGTTGATACCAATTACATAAGTTGCGAACTGGCTAAGCAGACACTTTCCACCACTTTGTATCGATTGCACCCACGATTTCCAGCTGCTGCCACAGCTGTGCACGTAGCAATACTATTATTTAATTGTTTAATGCTCGCATAAACAATTCTTACCAAGATACTGGAAAATATTTTTTGCAGCGCTACAAAATCAATTTTTAATGCCGAGCACACAACTTTTTTTTATCGTTTTTGACATTCGCACTGAAATTATTGACAGGGTTGCCATACAGTTACTAATCAGCTGGCCGAAACGCGCTCCTTTCAAAAAATTGTGTGTGAACACTTTGTTTTTAAAAATTTAACAACTTCTAAAAATTATTTTATTTGTTGTCAAAAACGTACCTCTCTTAACAATATCGTCATATAATTAACTATTTAATAATAATTAAATCCCATGTTTTGTATTTTTTATGTGTGCAGCCCTGGTATTTTATTGGCAACGTCAAATCATAAACAGCTGATTAAGTTTGTTTACTTCTTTTACATCGGATAGCATTCACATGTTAACGCTAGAGCAGGACAAAAACCTTTTTTAATTTGTATTTGCAAATTAGAATTAACTTTTATCGCTAATAGCGCAAAAGCAAAAAAAAAATAAACAAAAACAATAAACGTTTCTACCTTGTTTCACACGATATGACACATAATGCATGGGACAACGAATTCTAAGCGCCACTTAACATTGTTGGCGCCACTTTTATAATGTATACATACATACAAATGTGAATACATATGTATGAACGCCTGTATGTACGTACATACATGTATGAATGTATGAGACGTATTGATGAGACCGCGGCGCCACAAAGTGAGATCTATCTGTTGATTAGAGATCTGACATGAGAGTCACGCGAAAAAAGTTAAATACGAATTGTTTTATGTATGTAGCTCGACTACAAGATACTCTAAACTGCAAAATATCATATTCATGCTTACACACGCACACATAAATACATACATATGTATGGTTGTAGATTTGCATGTACCTTAGACGATTAAACAAACAACAACACCGCGTGCGTCAAAGGCGCTAGCGGCGCTGCTACTGCTCTGCCATGAACCCTGACGCATTGATATCTTTCCCTCTGAGCTATACATACATACATACATATGTATTAACCGATCTTTATGAAATTTGCAGAGTATGTAAACATAATCATAAAGTCCATATAAAAGTATGTGTACTTATCAGGCTTTATTTCTTTTTTTTTTCTTTTTATTACGCTAACTACGATTTTGTTTTTTACCCAATTTGCGTGGGCTGCGGCAGGGATGATTATGATGATGCTACATATAATTTGTACACATGTATGTATGTACTTACATACATATGCATGTACTAAATATGCGTGTGTTCGTGCTAATTCACGATTTTGCTAAATTTGTTGTTAATGTTGCATATTGCATGTAATTTATTGTTTAATTATTATATATAAAAATATAATAGACTATTATTTTTAAGTTTTCATTCTAATTTTGAAAATATTATAGTCATGACATAATAATGTAAAGCTTTTATTTGAAGTGCATACAATAATAAGTTTATTTACTTATTTATAACAATTTTTATCATGTATGTATGTATGTACATATGTATGTACATACATACGTATGCATGTATGTATGTATGTATGTTGTCCAGTGGTAATCAGATAAAAATATATTATGACGTACCACTTTTCATTGTTAATTGAGCGGCGTTGGCGGCGACGGCAGCAACAGCAGCAAGTCGCAAGCAGTCGCCGGCGAAAATCGTTTCTGGCCAAGTCAGGCTTGAGCCTTTCCATATACCCCGGCCCTGGAATGATGCCCGTGATATAGACGTGCCTCATATCTGTTGGCATCGGCAACGGCGGCCGCGACGGCGACAGCGACGGTGGCGTCAACGTAAGCGTTGGCGGAGACCGATGCTGCGGCGACGCGTCTTGGCTTTGGCGTCTATTTGCTGTCGCGTTGCGCACGCGCTTCTCCTTGCATTGCTCTTATCTTGCATCTCAGATGATGTTGTTGTAGTTATCGCATTTTGTATCTGTTGCCGCTGTTCGTGTTATTGTTATTGTTATTGTTACTGTTGCTGCTGCTGTTCCTGCCGCTGCCACTCTCAGACGCTGCAGACGTGTCGCCGCAATTTGCCGCCGCCATTGCCGCTTGGCGCCAAAAAAATCAAACGGGGCGCCACACAATAGCAACATTTTTAAAAATAACGTGCAACAACATTGCATTACATTTGTATGTATGCATGTACCTACATACATACTTAATACGCATACATACATATGTATGTACATACATGTGTATGTATAATCAATGCTGACGTTGACGCCGATGCTGACGCCGAAGCCGCCGTGGACATGGACTAATAATGTGATTTGTTCTTGTGGCTATTTTTGCGCGCCCGGAACGCGCATTGTTAATGATCTTCTGCAGCGCTTGGCCAGTCCCGACGCGATGCAGTGCAGCTCAACGCTGGCCTTTCGTCTGGCGTCGTTTTTTTCTCTTTGTTTTTTTTTTATTTTTTTATTTTAACAATGTGATAATTTTAAACAATTTACTCCCCTTTTTGCGCTCCAGGCGCATGTGTCTTCCTGTGCGCTTAACGGTCTCGTCCTTGATATGTAACAACAACAGCAACAACAACAACAACAACCACCACAACAACAATGGCGCCCCGCCTTGTCGTTTGTGGCATTTTTTCTGGAACAGCGCGATAAGGCGGCAATTTCTGCACACAAAATGAAACGTGTATTCGACTATTAAATACCCTTAACCTTAAGCTAAAGCTCAAATACTCTGAACATATGCTTATAATTATATGTATGTACATATATACATATGTATGTATGTATGTGTGTACGTACATATGTATGCATATGTAAGAAATTTAACCGATTTAAAATAAATTGTAGAAAACTATAGCACAAAGCTTCGCTAAGAGTATAGGGCTAATACCATATATAAAATAATAATAAATAAATAAACGCAGAGATTTGTTTGCGTGATATGTTTATAATTATGGTATATGTATGGTAATAGTTGAGTTGACTCCGCGACTGATAGTAGCGCCACGCAAGGCAACGAAAATAACAATAACAATAACAATAAGAACAAGTATAATTGGAGACAGACGCGCTGCGCCGCTCTCTTGTGTGATGACAATGCTGATAATGGGCCACAGCGACAGGGTCACTGCCAAGTAGCATCAGCAATAATATTAGCAGCAGCAGCAGCAGCAGCAACAACAGCAACAACAACACAAACAACAGCAGCGGCAGATTGTAGCAACAGCCATCGCATTTCCTTTTATACACAAAATTTGCTGGGGGTCACATGCAGTTGGCGCGGCAATAAGACGCCGACATCGCAGCTTCCATTGAGAGCGCTGGAGCGCGCTGTTGTTGTCGCTGCCGTCAGCAAATTCATAGCGAGACTTGTATGCTGTCGCTGTTGCTGATGCTGTCGCTGTCGCTGTCGCTGCCTGCTGCTGGCAACACGACTCAACAACAACAACACCAACACCAACAACACCAACAGCAACAATAAGCAGCGAGTTGGCCGAAGTGCTGCGATCAATTGTTTGCTCGTTGATTTGTTCGGCCATCGTTCGGCTCGTTTAGACTTCGGCTTTGGGTACTGCTGCTCACGTTGGCGCTGGCGCTGGCGCTCGCGCTGGCTTTGGCGTTAGCGTTGGGCTCCCCAATCTTTCCTTCAAATAAAACCAGTGACTGCTTGCAATTTTCACTTAGTTTGAGTCCGAACGGCGACTGCGCCGGCGTGTTTGTGTGCGTGCGTGCGTGTGTGTGTGTGCGTGTGTGTGCGCCTGCGTGCGTGTGTAAGTGCATTACAACGTATTGTATGGCGTTGCTTTAAAATTGAAATTAAATCGACAAATTGCGCGCCAAAAATTATTCGGTAAATTTGCTGAGAAACGAAATGAAATTTTTTGGCAATTTTTTTTTATAAATTATTTGGTTTGTTTTGTTTTATACTATGCATGAGCAGCGCAGGCGCAATAATAACATAACAATAACAATAACAATAATAAAAGTGAATTAAGAAACACAAAGTAAAAGTTTGAAAGAAACGGAAACGGAAACAGAAACAGAAATTTATTTAACATATGCATAAAACAAAAAAAATCGCTTACTCATCGACCGGCGCATGTTATTTTGTTCTTATTTTTGTTCTTGTTTTTGTTTCTGACGAATCGCACGCCCCAAATTTGACGTCTTTCCCCGTACAGTATTTACCTGGCATTATCTTCAAATCACCGTCATCATCATCATCATCAGCATTATTATTATTATCATTATCATTATCATTATCGTCGTCGTTATCTTCTTCTTCACAAATATAATCACCGACGTCGTCGGTATTTGCGGTTGACATCTTTACGGGCTTCATTCCGAGCAAAATAACCAAAACAAAAGCAAAAAGGAAAAAACAACAACAACATTACGGGTAAGTATATCTGGAGAGGGGTGTGGGTGGAGGGGGCCTCTTCAAAATATTCATACATACATATAGAAATTCATATTTTACTTTTGTATTTATATATTTTCTGTATATACATTCATACATACGATCGTATGTATGTCAAAAATAACTTAAACATTTTTGGCAAATATTTTTAAGCATTTTAGGCGCAAATTCATAATTGATTTAAATCAAAACTATAAATAAATTCTTCAATTACGCAATTAGTTAAATTAAAAGAATAAAATTAAAATAACTTTTGAAACATTACTTCAAAAAAAAAAAAAAAAAAAAACAAAATAAAAAGCTCGCTCGACTACAAAATACCCCTGAACATAAAATAATAGTAAAACATACATATGTATGTACGGATAATCCTACTCATATTAAAAAGCACTGCTTACTATACTTCAAGCAGTTCATATTCGATATAAATTTAATAGTTATAGTTGTAGTTAAAATTATATTTATTTATATTTTAATTAAACTAAAAATAATTAAACACAATCCTGATTTTGTGAAAACCGATCAAATTGTCATCTAGTCAAAATAATCGAAGAATCAAAAGAAATTATTTAAAAAACTTTAAATGACAATTGTACTGCTTAAATTATTATCCCTTATCCGGTATTATCCGTTTTTATTAAATAAAATAATTTGCAAAATGCAAAAAATTATAAAATTGAATACAACTCCCAAATGAAAATTAAAAACAAAAACCAAAAAAAAAAATCTAAACTAAAAGCCTTTATTGCATAGAAATCAATTGATTTTGAGATCGTGACTTATTTGTATGTATGGTATGTATGTATGTACATATGTAGTAGGTATGTACGTAGTATTTAGATATTGCTAAATTGGATTCACTTCTGAGGTAACAATTTTGGTTTTATTTTATTTTTTGTTTTCCTAAAGAAACTTAAGTAGCAAAAACTTTTAAATTGTTTTTTTTTTCTTTGTTTTTGGTTGCTTTTTTTCGTCTAGTTTTTTATCTCTGGATTTTTTGTTTCGTTGTTTCTTTTGGTTGTTGCTTTCGGGCAAAACAGTAGCCATATATTAAGCTAATTTCCTGTGTGATCTCACACAGCGTGCAAACACATAGGCACATACACATACTTAAAAAATAAAAAGATACATTTGTATCTAAGAGATACACAAAGGCAGGCGCGCCACAAATAAAAAAAAAAATAAAAAAAAAACAAAAAAACATACATACACAAAAATGCCACAAGCAACTCCCAAAAATGGTCAAAATAAGCGCACCGCATGTTTTTGGCCAGAAAAAGCAGCACATTTACAGTAACAACAATGTTAGCTAAAAAATAATAACAATAAAAACAACAACAACAACAGACAGCAACAATGTGCAATAAGGCAAAAGAAATGAAATACAATAAAATATTTTGTTATAAACATATTTTATAGTCCAAACGTCCCAATCATCAAATCATTTATCTGTCCGTCCGTCCGTCTGTCCGTCCGTGCAATCATCTTACCCCAATCTTCCTTTTGTCCATCCATCCGTCCATCTGTCCATCAGTCGGTTTTTTTGGACAATTTGTGGCCATTCAACGCCCGTGCGAAATTTATGGCCAGCATTTGGAGTCGCAATTCTAGAATGAGATACATACCATATGTACATACATTTGCATTTGCTGTACTGAAAAATACCCTGTACAGATGAAATAAATGGTATTATAAATATCTTTATGCATACAAACAGATACATACATAGTATATCCGCGCACAACCCAAAACTTAAGAGTTACAAAGCTGGAAAACGATTTTTAATATAAAAATCCAGAAATTTTGAAAATCGATGAAAACAAAATTTGGTTTTTTTTTTAACTTTTTCTAAATAAAGTTTGCAAACATCTTTTGGCCTTGCACGCTGAAAAATTCGAAAAGGCAATAGTTCTGTTTTTCAACTTATTGAACTCATTCATTCATTTTCCGAGCTTTTCTGCAGATTTTACAATAGAAATTAAAAAAGCCGCCCACCTCATCGGCTCTTCTTATCATTCCGTTCTTATCACAAACTTTACTTTTAAAAAAATATGTTTTTAAATATATTGTACATATGTACATACATATGTATATGTATTTATTTGATGTATTATTAAATCGAAGGTTTTACTTGTGAAAATCATAACATTTTATTTATTGTTAATATGATTGGTAATTTAAAATATTCAAATAAATAAATTAACTTCATTTGTTCACGTAAATAAAACAGAAATAAAAATGGCAAATTTTGTATCTTTAGTTTTTGAAAATTGTTCCTGATTAGCGGGTACTGAAACCGACGGACAGACGGACAGACGGACATGATTAGATCGATGTGTACACGAATTTATTTGCACAACTTTACAATACATTTTTGTTGATTTGTTTTTAGTTGTTTTTTTCTGTTTTGTTTTTGTTTTAAATCAATTTTCAATTTGTACAAAAATAAAAATGAAATAAAACAAAAAACCAAACGCGACGTCGCCATAAAAAATACATTTTCGGCCCACATGCGTTGGAACCGACGCGGAGACGCCCGCCACTAAAGAAATTAAAATATGCTTCGAGACGCGAGCAACAGATCCAACAACAACAACAACAACAAAAAAAAACAAACGGACAACAACAACAGCAACAGCAGCAACATGCGACTCTACGAGCGACGTTGGAGTTACATACATGTATGTATGTATATACGCTGTGGAGAGGCCCCGTGCCCGGCATTCTGCTCCAACAACACCCTCTCTCTCTCTCTCTCTCACTCTTCCTCACTCTCTCGCTCTGTGTGTGTGTGTGTTGGGGCCTGAACGAATGTTTCTCGTTCCGCGTTTTACGTTAAAAGTTTCATTTCATTCATAAAAATAAAAACTGTTTGTGTATCGAGTTGGGTGTGTGTGTGTGTGTGTGTCTCAATGAAACTACACACATGCATGTTCAACTGTATGAATGAATACACACTTGCATGCATATATACCATACATATATACATACATACATAGATGTTATATGAATGAATCGGAGCCATCGGAATTGGGTAGGCGTATAAATTGCTTTTGCTCGGCTTCAAGTGAAATCTTTCTATGGCCAGCCCTCTTCCTGCTGTTGGCTTTGATCATTTCGTTTCGTTTCGTTTTGTTTTTCATTTTGTTTTGTTTTGATTTTCTTCTTGTTTTCTTCTTTTTTTTTTTGCATCTTTCTAATATTTTTGCCATATGCTCCGAATATTTCATATACGACTTAAAAAAATGTCTAAATTCAAATAACAAATTAAAAATCATAACAAGTTTTGGGAATAGAAATAATAAATAATAATTAATTATTAATTATAATTAGGTTGGAATTCTTAGAAAATAATAGTTTTAAAATCTGTTTTGGAAAGGGTTATTAAATTAAAAGATAAATTAAACATATTAAAAACAAAAAATTCAAAAATAATATATTCTAATTAAAAATTAAATTTAAATATAAATAAAAGTATTTTTTTTTAAATTAATTAATTGAATTGATTGTTGAACTGGAATTTCCCCATTAAATTATTGAAAACTCAAAAAGGAAATTTGCAAAATTCCGTTTTAGTTATAATCAAGTTTTTTCTTGTTTTGTTGTTTAAATGAAAAATTAAGCCAAATTAATAAATTTCAACTTGCAGTGAATTCGGACGTTTTTTGTTGTTATTGTTTTATTTTATTTTTGTTTTTTTGCATTATATTTTTGGTTTTTACCTAATTTTGTTTTATCTCGGAGTGGATGGACAATGTTTACTTGCTGCTGCTGCTGATGATGATGATGATGATGATGATGATAATGCTGATGATGATGATGATGATCTAACAAAACCAATAGAGTAGAGTATTTAGGTTTGTCGCTTGTGTCGCCAATGTTGACAATGATAATGATAATTATCGGGGAGATGATGATGTGATCGACCAACAAAACGTGGCTAATAAATTAAGCAAAGCGTCAACAAAGCTGTTGACAAATGTCAATTTTTGAACGCCAACGCCAAACGATTCAAATAAAAATTTATATATACATATACTACAAATAATAATAATAATTATTATTTTTATTATAAATAATACAATAATAATAACGAAAAAAAAAGCAAAGCTAAATTTAAAATCGAATTTATGGACAAGACCGAGATCGATCCGAGAGCTACTCATTGATGGCGATTTGAATTCCATTTCGAATTCGAATATATTTTAGAGAAATTTGGCGATAAATAAATAGAAAAAAAAGTCTCGCCAGAGAAATCATGTGAGATCATGCACTGCGTGGGCCAAAACCGATGTCCGTGAAGCTCCAAATAGGTGCAGAATTATTGTTTCAAGGCATCCGATTGACCAATGATCAATACAATCAATAATTGTTGTACCATATAATTAATTATTAATAAATATGATATAACTCAATTGGATTGCATATCAATCGCAGAACTAAATTCAAATTCACAAACATACACTTGACAATAATATTGTTATTTTAATATTATTTATTACAATAATAGATCGTTGTAATGATTGTTGATAAATTGATGTATTTAATAAATAATGAGAGCAATATTACATTGTGCAATAACAAAATTTATGTGATTTGAATGCCAATTTATAGAATTATCTGCAATGCTCAAGCCTACAACTCACTCACACCAATATACTTGTCTGTGTTTGTGTGTGTGTGTGTGTGTGTGTGTGTGTGCAGTTCATCAATCAAGGCATGCAATGAGCCATAGCCAAGCGAGGCAGACAACATCATTGATCAATGCTGTGCGGATGCGGATGCGACTGATTGAAGAGTGGGCCTACCGGCAAGAGATTGGGTATGGAACATATGGGACACGGCGGGAGGGGGGGGGGGGTATGAAGCATGGTGTATTACACTGTCTACCATTTGTCGTTGTCTAAATGAAAATTCAATCAATTGGCTGGCATTTAATGGAGGGAGCCGTCAAATGTGATTGATTGATAATTAAAAGTGGCGCCTACCAGCCGACGCACTGTAGCATAATGAACAAAACAGTCGCCAATGGCGACTCCAACTGACACTTGAATGGAGAATTGGATATTGGATATTGGCAATTGGATATTGGATATTGGATATTAAAAACTTGGAATTGAGAACTGAGAACTGACACTTTGGCTCTCTTACTTAAATTTATGGATTGAAGCGTTTAACATACATATAATATGATAATAACTTGCAAGTTTTTTGTGCGAAACCTCTGCTTTTTTTTAAGTTTTGCCGCTTCAATCTTCAATCTTTGATTTTCGATTTTCGATTTTCGATTTCGGATTCTCAAGTTCTGGATGAGCCCGACACTGAGCCTTAGATCGCAGACAGTCGAATTTGAGATTGCAGATGGACTGTAGCCAAGCTGATCCAGCATTTATTTTATTTATCCTATTATTATGATTATGCTGGGATTTTTCGCATTCAATTTAAATTTAATTTAAAACGGCGCCTGCTTAAGGCGCCAATCAAATTTATTTTTGTTTTGCGCCATATTATTAACTATATACACTTTTAAATGAAAGTCCATTGAATAATCTCAGCTTCTATAAACAATTAAGAATTAAAAAAAAAAAAGAATTATTATGCATTAAATTTTTATATAAAATACAATTAAAAAAGTTATCAAAATATGTTTATTAAAGAGTTTATGTAAATTTAAATTTTTATAAACAAAAATAATTAATTAAAGCGTAAAGAGTCTTAAGAAATTCGACAATTTCGATCTCAATCGGTTAACAAAGTGTGTGTGTGTTTGTGTGTGTGTGTTTGTGTGTGTGTGTGTGTTTTTATATTTTGTTTTATTTTTTGTTAATTTATTTGTTGGCACGTTTTACGCTTGGCAAATTGAAAAGAGAAAAAAGAAAAAAAGAAAGAAAAGATTTTTTGTTTTGAAATTTGTTTTTAAGCTAATGAGCTTTGTTTAATTTTATTAATGGAATTGCCAACATTTATCATAAATTACAAATCGTGTTCGTGATAAGGGAAGCTAGTGAATCAACAACAACAACAACAACAACAAAAACAACAGCAAAAACAAAAGCTACAAGCTGCTTGTAGAATTCGTTTGTAGCTGCGTCTACAGTCGCCAATTCTACAGCTTCCAGTTTTTCCCAGTGGCTGCTGCTGTTGTGACTTTGTCATCCGTTCATCTATTGAATAATTAAGTTGTCGTGTGTTGCTTTGATAATGACAACAACAACAACTGCAACAACAACAACAGTAATAACAACAACAATAATAGCAACAACAATGTTGCAGTTGTTGGCGAGTGATTTTTATGTTCGTCTTTGAAACGCCGCATTCAAATTATTTGCTTAATTTTATTATCCATGTTTCTGGCTAAAAAACAAACAACAAAAACAATACTATTTATTTAATTAGTGTATGTTTTGCGTTGGCCATTTATCTCTGGATTCTCGCCCTCTCTCCCTCTTTCTGTCTGTCCCATTCTAGGTAATCATTTTTATTATACAACCAATTTTGCAACATCTTACAACCAAATGAATCAAATAAAAGCAATAAAATGGGCTAAAATCAAATTTAATTTAATATATGGAAATATTTTGTTTGCCATTTCCGATTGAGGATTTTGTTGTTGTTGTTGTTGTTATTATTGTAATATATTTTCGTAGAAATTTATGCCATAATTATCATTCATCCGTCAGCAATTGCAACATTTTTTTTTTAGTTTTTATTTTTGTCCTGTGCCGCGCAGTGGCATTGCCAATCAAGTATCATGGATATGGCGCCAGAGCGAAACAAGTATAAATTGCTGCTGCCTCATCAACGGCAGCAACAGTTGCTAGTTGCCGGCAACAATAATAACTTTGATAAAAATGCGCACAATTGAAATTCAATCGCAATGCAACAACGACAACAACAGCAACAACAACAGCGATATCAACACGGTTGTGGTTGATTTGTTGTTGATTATTATTGTTGTTGTTGCTGTCGTTGTTGCTGTTGTTTTTGTTGTAGTTGCTGCTGTTGCTACTGTTAAGTGAGACAAGTGCCTGAAGACACAATGACACTTGCTGCGAGCAATAAATTGCGCTAATTGAAGCAAGTTCCCACAAAGCTTTAAACTTTAAAATAATTATTTATTTTCTATTTTGTTTATTTATTATTATTGTATTTTTTTTTAAATTTATATTATTTAATGTTTGGTATTTTTTATCGAATTTATTTAAACTTAAACTGCGACATCGATAAATATCAATATTTCATTGATTTTTAGTTAATTATAAAACATTTAATACGATTAATTTTGTAATTTTAAATTTTATTTGCAATTAATTTCAATCAAATAAAATTTTTGATTTGAGCACCAATAACTTATTCGGGAATTTCATAATATTCGTATAAGATAAAACTTAAACTTAACAAAAAAAAAAAAATAAAAAATAAGAAAATGGATGAGATAACCGAATGTCACTGGGAACCGACAATATTACAATAAATATTGATAGATTGATGACTGTAACATGAATAAATTTCAACCGTAGTACCATATAACGATATATTGTATATTTTTGCGGTTCTCTCGTTTTGTACATATGTGTGCGTACATATGTATGTACACTCACACACACACACACACACACACACATGCATACATACATATACAATCTTTGGTAAAATGTTAATATTGAAAAAAAATTACATTTAATTTTAGTTTTAATTTTCATTTTAATTTTTAAATTTCAAGCACAAATTGAGTCCTTCTCTTACACATTGCTTTGCAGCTGATGTCCTTGTGAAGACATACTCGAGGATTCGGTTCAGGATCGTGCGTATGATGCAATCGCGGACATGTGCCCTCCACATGTCAAGCTGCTGAGACGCATTGACAACGGCTAAAAGGCTAAAAAGCTAAAAAGCTAAAAGGCTAAAAGTACAGACGCGCAAAAGAGGGAGACAGTTTCACAAAGAGAGAGGGACAGAGTGAGAGTGTGTGAGAAAGAGAGAGAAAGACAGAGAGAGAGAGAGGGGTAACAACAAGAACAAATAACTTAAAGTATGAACACTAGGCATCTTTACCTGAGCTGCACCTTGCTCTGCCTGTGGCTCAGCTCGAGCAGCGGCTATCAGCTGTATGGCTTGCATACGGATGAGCTGGTGGCGGGTGAGGGGCAGCTGGTGGTGCCACAACGTGTGCACGCCGATGGTAACTTTATGACGCACACGCTTAGCTATAGCCATGAACGGGATCATCGACGTCATCGTCGCAGCGTCGATCAGTTGAATATGCAACCGGAGCTGCATATACAATTGCCGCTGCGCAACGAGACGCTGCATCTGGAGCTGACGTAAGTATGGGGTGGAGGTGGTGGTGGTGGTGGGTTGGCGGCTCATCATCATTGATATGGATCATCCAATTGCAGGCCACACAACTATTTCTTGGCGCCGCATCTAATTGTGGAGCGTCACCGTCGCGAGCTCCGGACACGTGCCCCGCCGCCGGCGCATCAAATTAATTGTCATTTTCACGGCAAGGTGCGGGGCCAGCCGTCGGCCAATGTGGCCATGTCCACCTGCTCCTCGGGTCTGGTAAGTAATATCTGAGGATTTTGGTTTTTTTTTTTTAATTTTATTTTCATTTTATTTTACAATTTCTTTGCTTTAATTTTTAATTTCGAGTTTGTCGCCTAAGTCATTTGTTTTTGCTTTTTTGCTTTCGCCTTGAACTTGCCACCAGGTGGGGCACATCAAGACGGCCAACAACGAGTACTACATTGAGCCATCAAAGCAGCATGAGGCGCATCCCATCAATGGGCATCCACATGTGGTGTTCCAGCGTTCGTCGGTGAAGGCCAAGCAAAAGGTAAAAGCCAGACAAATAGCCGCTGGGAGTGGGAGTGGGCGTGGGCGTGGGCGTAAGATTGGACTCATTTTGTGGCCATTTGTTTATTTGATAGCCGTCGGCACAGCAGAGGCGTCGTCATAAGCGCAGGCGCAAGGAGCAGCTGCATCCAAGTGCTGTTAGCAATTGTGGCACACGCGAGCCGCGTCGACGCATGGAAACGCGTCTCGAATGGCAATCGCGTGGCAAGCTTAAAATTCAGGGCGGTCGCAAAGTGCGGCGACACCATCAACACCAGCAACAGCAGCAACATCGTCATAATCATCACCAGCATCATCATCATCGTAATAATAATAATAATAATAATCATTTCAATTATAATTTTAATCATAATCATAATCATAATCGTAATCATAATCATAATCATAATCACAATCGTAATCATTATGATCATCATCATGACAAATTTAAATATGACACACAAACCGTGTTGGGATCAGAGCGCGGAGAGCGGAACAAACGCTCGATAAGCAGTCCGCGTCATGTGGAAACGCTAATTGTGGCAGATGCGACCATGTCGGCATTCCACAAGGATGTGATCAGCTATCTGCTGACCATAATGAATATGGTCTCGGCCCTGTACAAGGATCCCAGCATTGGCAATGCCATTGAGATTGTTGTGGTCCGGATCATTGTGCTGCAGGAGAATCATACGGAGCCGGAGCTAAATCTCACACAGAATGCCCAAAGGAATCTTGACCGCTTCTGCAGGTAATCATTATCATAATCATTTTATCAATTTTTGTTAATGCAATTTTCCACAATTTTCCACAAAATTTTTCATCTTTTAGCTGGCAACATAAACTGAATACGGTGAATGAGAACGATCCGCATCATCATGATGTGGCCATATTGATAACGCGCAAGAATATTTGTGGCAACAATTGCATGTAAGTTGTTGTGTGCTGCATGCAACATTCAATATGCAACATGCAACATTCAATATGCAACTTCCACTTTGCAACATTCAATACAATTCAATAATAATCGATTACAGGACACTGGGGCTAGCCAATGTGGGCGGCATGTGCAAGCCGAAGCAATCGTGCAGCGTCAACGAGGATAACGGCATAATGCTCTCCCACACGATCACACATGAATTGGGGCACAAGTAAGTTGCATTATCACACACACAAACACACACAAACGCACATATACACACCATGCACCATGCCTTGTTTCCTGCTTGAATATTTCAGTTGGTTTCATTTCCTCAATGAAACATTTTGTAAATGAAAGTGTACAGTTCTGTCACACGATTATTTGATCATTATCTCAATTGTTCAATTGTTCAGTTGTTCAATTATTTAGTTTTCTTAATGTTATTTTATTTTAGTTAAAAACTAACAAGTAACAATATATTCAATTTATTGTTTCTTCTGTTAGTCTTCAATTATTCAGGTATTCAATAAACAATTGCAATTAATTTGCGCCGCAAATCAATTAATCAATTCTTAAATAATCCGGTTAATATCTTGTTATGATCATGATCAATATAATAACTATAATATATTATATATTTCTCCGGAAGTGATCAAGTTAATTAAATTGTTTATAAACTTATGTTAATGGATTTTTCACTTTTCTTTTAACAATATTGATTGCTTGAATAAAAATTAATACTCTCAATATTTAATTACTAATTATTTATTATTTATTATTTTTTAATAATTGAAAGTAATTAAACGAACGAATAATTTGATTTCAATAATTTGGCATTTTAAATAAACTATTTGAAAAAAAAAATATTATTATTATGAACTATTATTATTTAAGCCAAGTTATTTTGGCCAACATTCAAATGCACTTGCCACTAACGATTTTCGAGCCGGGTCCAAAACTTTGGCTAAAACTGAGCAGCGGCCAACGCAATGTAAATGCATCAATTGATCGCATTCATTGATTTATGTGTTGGCCAATTCGTTTGAATGAATGAACGAATCAATGAATCAGACCAGTAACAACAACAACAACAATTTGTATCTATGTATATACAAGTATATATGTGTGTATACATACACATACATACATACAAATGAATGGCTGCTCTAAGTGGACGCGACGGATGCTTTGACACCTGTGTGTGTTTGTGTTGTGACAATGATCGCCTGCGTTGCACGCCCACGGTACAACACGCTACAAACAGTTGGAAAATCGGGGGGGGGGGGGGGGGGGGGGGAAGAGAGGGGAAGGAGGGAAGGGGGGGGGGGGTGGGGGG
>JBAMCR010000129.1:0-53646 GCA_037075045.1 Mulgravea parasiatica
GGTGCATAGAGTATTTTCATATGCAACTTGACGCCTTGGCGCTGCGCATAAAACTATATACAAAACCTATAAAACGACCGAATAATATATATATATATATATATATATATAATATAATAATATAATATACAATAAATACTTCGAATCAAGTTTTCAATTGCATTGACGAGGCAACTTACTTGATGAAAGCAAAATATTCAATCAGTCGATAGTGTATTTAACTATTTAGATATATTATAGATATAGTTACAGATACAGATACAGATATAGATATAGATATAGTATATACTACAATATATTAATGGGTGAATTTCATATTCAATTCACATGCCTGAAACGTTAGTATAGATCCCTCAAAGAACAGGTTAATTTCAGATTTGAATTAATCAATCAGCTCACGAGCCAGTTTCTACAGTTCCTAGATTTTATACGTAAATATAAAATACTTTTAGGTTCTATAAATAATTTCGAATTGCAAATCTTTTGAAAATTGTAATACAATACTATAATAAACTCATCAGTTGTACTTACATAATTGTTTATAAAACAAATGAATTAGATACACTTTATAAAAAAAATTTCAGTTTTCAGAATAATTATTTTCAATGCTAAATAATAAAAGGTTCTTATAATTTGTAAAGATTCGATTCACCCAATTTCAACTAATTTCTTTTTGTTTAATAATATATCTTATATTTTAAGGCATAATATATTTAAGTTTTTTAAATATTGCCTTAGAGATTTTATACTTCAATTTGCCTGTATGACATCGATTTGATACGACACTTTTAGTAATGTGATTTGAATATTGTCCGACTACTAATTACCCTACCTAAAATGTATAAACAAAATATTTTTTGTATTATTAATAATAACTATAACAATTATCATATATCCCATACTAAATTGTTTTTGTTTAAATTTGTAGCTTAAATTAATTATGTGAATACTAAATTCTTGTAAATCAAAAGAGACAAACTATTTTGGATTCATTAAAGATCAAGATAATATATACACTTTAAGGGTATATTAATATTTGTATCTTAACTGTCATCAACCTGCTGCCATTATTAAATATTTTCAATTAGTGCGGTGTATTAAAATGTAGCAAAAACAAATTAATAAAATAAAATTAAATATTTGTATTACGAAAATGCAGTAAAAAAATGCGAATTTCAATTTTATGTGCATACATAAATATGTTAATGTATGTATATAGATATATTTTATTTTGGTTAGTAGCTGGACTGGACTTTTATGATTGCAGTTGTAGGTGTAAGCACAACAATCACCACCAGCAGCAACAACAACAACAACAGCAACAGCAATAAAAGCAACAACAAACGCTGACAGCTTGTCTGCATGTATTGTAGCTGCCAAGCTGCAAATAATAATAATAATGTTGCATGCAACGTGTCAAAAAAGTGTGATGAATAAAAGTGTAAGTGTAAGCTAATTGTGGTACGAGTACTCACTTGTATATTCACTTGTATTCACTTTATACTTTGTTCGAGTGCGTTACATATACTCGCCGTTAAGCATTTCATTTGTAAGTTGCGTTTTTTTTTGTTTTTATTTATTGTATTTAAAGCAATTCTGAAATGTATCTAATTTAATTGATTTCTTTAATCCAATAATGTTTGCTTGAAATTCAATTTGTTGCATTCAAAATTAATTCGAAATGCTTTCAAATACTTTTTCACTTTCATTATATTAATTACAATTACTATAAACACATACATTTATAATACATATAAGAAAATTTGAATTTTCTACAAATAAATTTGCTGCTTAAACTAAATACAAAGTGTAATATATTTAATAATTAATAACAAATTTCTATTTGACATATAATATATAATATTGTATGTACTCATAGGCTAGTCTTGTGTTTTGGTAGTGCACTCAAATGTCGAGATGGGTAAATTCGCACATTTCATGTGCAATACGTGATGTTTCTGCAAAAGATACAAATGTATCTACAAGTGGTGTATGTACAAATATCTATGTTCGAGTATCGACTGTGATTTCATATACCGTGTATTAAACAAAAAAAAAAACAATACACAACTAATAAACAAATGTGAAAATCAAAATTGTTTAATAACGGATATCAATTGTCTACAATTAAAAAAAAAAAAAAAACGAAAAATGCCAAAAATGCCAATGCTTTGTTTGCTCTGCAATATTAGCTACAGGGTATGCATGAGTCAAACAAATTATTTATCATATTTTTGAGGATAAGTATAGCTTAATATCTGGCAATACATATGGTAGTATCTGTATTTGTTTTTGTTGTTGTTGTTGTGTTTGTTGCTGCTTTGATTTTTAGCTGTATGTTGCGTTTGGTCGCTCTGCTGGCTAACGCTTTTAATTGCCAACACAAGAGCAACAATATGTTGCTACCAGTAGTTGTCGTTGCTTGTTGCTGCTGCCACAATGCTCTAATGCGTGTCGAGTGCAGTTGCATAATCAGTTTAATATAATTTACTGAGACATAAGCTACTCAGATAGATACTTTTTTTTGGATATTGGCAAGCTAGCCAGCTATGTGTGAAACAGCCCTCGTCCGCTGCCTGTTTATTTCTACAATATTAATTTTTGTATACTTTAGTTTATTTTCTATTATATGTACAACATATTGCACATACAAGTAACATACATATATATTGTATGTATATACATATGTATGTATGTATGTTTGTATGTATGGTACATGAATATATTCTACAGTTTCCGTTTTGTTGATCAACGCAATTAGCTGCCACTTGGCGCCTATATGCGACTTATATGGCCGGATGCCTGATGCTTTGCTTGTTGGGGGTTTTGGCTTGGCTAGCTTCCGCATGGCTTACCATAAGTCTTGACAAGATCAATATGGATAACCATCAAAAAAAAATAAAAAAATAAAAATATATGAAAATAAAAATTAAATATCAAAGATTACGCAAGTTTTGTTTGGCTTCTTTTTCACATTTTTCATTTTCATTTTTGTTTTATTTCTTGTTGTTGTTATGCATAGAACTGGGACCTAAAGTAAACGTAAATGTATTTTATATTACGTATACGCACATTGCAACAGCTGCTGCGCTGGTGGCGATGGTGCCTCTCTTAGTTACCATATACCTACCATACATAGCATAATTGCCGGCTATTCAGCTGGCCAGACTTGGCTCAATCGCTGAACGGCCAAGCGAGCTGTATACGCTCGTACGTATACGTAATCTGAGCAACAATAAGTGCACAAAATTATCAGCAAAAGCAAAAGCGCATGCCACGTCGTCATTCGATGGCAGATGTTCATTGCAACACGGATGGCCCAGCCAAGCCAAACTGAAACACACAAAAGCTTGCCACAAAAGCTAAGCCAACGTTGTGTTGTGGCAGGGAAAATGCACGAAAATTTGCGCAAAAAGCCAGAGCATATAAATGCCAGAGCATTCGCCGAAAAGAAAATAGTCGACTTGCACCATTTCGCCGCAACGGGCAACCCAGGCACATTCACACAGTTTACATCTGCTCCAGCTCCTGCTCCTGCTCCTGCTCCTGCTCCTGCTCCAACGACTGTTACTCCTCTACAATATTATCAAACACAACAACCATTAGCAATGTTCACCTGGCGCCTCAAACTGATCCTGCTGCTGGCCCACACGTTCAGTATAGAAGCGGGTTACATTGGCGGCGATATTGCGGCTGGTGTCCATTCAGCCGGACTGCTGGGCAGCTATGTGGGCGGCCTGAGTGGGGGCGAGGCGGTGGCCAAATTGGATTTACATTTGGGCGCAGGCGATGAGCATCTGGGCGGATTGGGTGAACAATTGAGCGAGCATAGCTTTCCGGCGGACTATGGCAGCAGCGATACGGGTGTTGAATATACTGAGGCTAGTGAGCATTATGCGCACTATGAGCCAGAGGAGGTGGAGGAGGAACTGCATCATCATGGCGAGGAGCCAGTGCCAGGCATTGATCATGGCAAGGGCGCCTTCAGCTATAGCACACTGTACGAGTTCAAGGACAGGCTAGAGCACGAACAGCACCAGCTGGAGCACCAGCAGAAGGAGCAGCACATCGAACAGCAGCTAGAGCTGGAGCATCAGCAGCATCTGCTGGAACATCAATTTGATCTGCACTAAGCCTGTGATACTCTAGCTCAAAGTTGATTTTCTTTAACTTCAATTAATTAAACTAATTATTTTTTTGTGTGTGTGTTTTTTTTTATTGTTGATGTGTAACAAATAATTTGTTAAGTTTGTCTTGTATCCATCTGATTATAAATATATTATACAATAACATATTAATTGCTGATCCTGTTTGAAATTTTGAATAACATAAAACAAATTAAAGCACAGCTCAATTTGTAAATAATTAAACAATTTTAGAAAATCCATCCAAATAATTATAAAAATAATCTAAATTGTTTAATCTTTATTATCAAAGGAAAAAAAAAGAAGATATTAGAAACATAATTCAAAAATTCAATAATATAGTAATACAAATATAATATAGATATAATGTATATACATTTAATGTATGTGTGTCTCTAGCCATGAGACTTTACATAATGCGGCTCCTGCGCCTGCAAATCCAGATTGTCGCTGACAGCAATCCGAGGCGTCGGAATCCCGGGTCCCAGCCTATCCAGTTCATAGACGTTTGCTTGTGGATAGGGCAAGGAGTTGTGAGGATATGAAGAGCTGCTGCTGCTGCTGCTGCTGCTGCTGCCACTGTTGCTGCTGCCACTGTTGCTGCTGTCCTTACGCACTGGCAGCAGCAGTAGCTGCGTTTCCTCGATGGGCAGCAATTGCAGCACGGCGGAGCTAATGTGTATGACAGGACCGTAATCTATAGACAGCATCGTATAATCCGAACTATAATTATCAATTATAAATTCACATATAACGCATACGCACCGTTGCCCACGCGTTTACCATCGTTCTTTATGCGTTGCGTTGGCTGCTGCTGCTGTTGCTGCTGCTGCTGTTGCTGATGTTGCTTCCGTTGTGGCATTGCATCGACAGGCAACAGTGTTAGCAATAGTGGCACCAAAATCAAGTATCCGACTCGTGGACGCATCTTACTACAATATTATGAAGTGCAATAACTGCAAACGGAAGGCAATCGAATGTTTATTTATATAAACGCCAACCGGATGTGGCGAGCGTCTTGGCTGAACGCCTATTGGGGGCCCAGCGTTGACATCTTCTGTCTGCACTTGAACCAACTCCCACACCGCACCGTGTTGAGTCGTAACGCTTCACAGCGGACTAACAACGGAATGTGATTTGTTATGGGAATTCTACTCATAATACTACAAGCATAATTGATAAGAACTTACAAGCAAGTGCACCAAGCATGAGAATTGCATAACAACTGCTACTGGACTGCTACCCCCCATATGCGACTATAGAATACCCTATACTACAATACGAGTATATTTACATACAAATCATATCTAATCAAATTGCCCAGCACGCTTTATGAGTTTGGCTGAGTGCGATTAAACCTATCAGGATCAGATCGAATAACTATATTCTATACGAAATTTGACACGCAAGTGTATTAAAGAATTCGTCGTGCTTAAGATGATTTATTTTTTATTTTGTTTCTCTCTCTCTCTCTCGCTCTTGCGTTAAGTTTGTCACCAAAAATTGATTTTAATTGGACAGATTGGAATGAGATTTTCCTTTTCAATTTAACAATATTTGAATAACACAATTTCCTGATGTGTGCAATATAATTAAATAACTTTGGAGCAATCACATTTATTAAACATTTCCATATTATAAAATTATAAAATAACATATAGTATAATATATAATATTTAAAATCCAATGTCAAGTACTCAACGCTAATTCCTCTAATTACTTTGCTCCATTTAAATTTCATTTTAAAATAAATTTGCAAGCTAATGAAGGTTATTTTATTAATTGATAAAAATAAATAAATAAATGAATTAAACACGATTATAAAAGAAAAAAATAAATATAAAGTTAGATCGATAAATGTACAAACTTTTGGGCGTAAAGCAATTGGAAATTATTTATAACAAAAAATGTCTAAAATTGCACATATACTTTGAATTCGATAAATACAATCTATATATTGTACAATATATAATATACGTGTATATATCATATACATACCATACATGTTCGCCAAATCTGAAGTCTGAAGTTTTGGACCTTTTCTCAGACTTATTTTTAGGCAAGTCAACGTCATGGTTAACGCATTTGTTAGCATCCGCGTTTGATCCCAGTTAACAGTTAGGTGATAACTCGACTGAGAACTCGGACCATGGCCCAAAAAACAAAAAAACAAAAAAACAAAAAAAAAACCCCCACAACTAGCCAAAATGAAACTTGAGACACAACGGCAGCGATTCAAGTTCTCGATTATATAATCGGATAAGGTCACAATGAATTGTGACTATTTAGCGATATTTATACTTACTGTACTTATGCACAATACTGTAATATATATATGGTATATTATTAATATTATATATATATTATATACTTACTGTACTTATGCACAATACTGTAATATATACGAGTATATGGTATATTATTAATATTATATATATTTATATTTATATGGAGTACAATGGGTATTACTCAATAAGACGTGCTTTATTTTCCGCTAATATCGGTAATCGGTAATCGGTAATTGGTAATCGGTATTTGGCAATACAATACATACGAGGTACATATACAATGATAAAGCGACTAGAGGACAACTTCAAGGATTAGACAATGTGTACGATTTTGTATTTAGTACTATAAACAAACAAAAAAAAAAAATATATATATATATATAATTATTGTATAATAACAAAAAAATATAGTTAGAGCAGTTAATTGTTCGTATTAGTTAACATTTTCGAACTGATCCATTTTCAATGATCAGGAGCAGCGTTTCCTTTCTTTTTTTTTCGATTCAATTTAAAAAAAAAAAAACTTCTCTTATTTTTTTTTTTTTGGGGAGGTAAAGATCGGCACTCCAGTTGTGTTGTTTGGATTGGGGGGGGGGGGGTGTGGGAATGGGGGGCTTAGCAGCCGGAAGCCAATTTTTCCCAGATGCCACCGCCACTCTTCCAGCCATTGTTGCTGCTGCTGTAGCTGTTGGCGTTGCTGTTGCTGACGCCGTAGCTGTAGCCACCATTGTTCCATGTGGGATTGCTCCAAGTGGGCGTGTTCCAGCTGCCAGAGTATTGACTGTTGCCACCAACAGCATTCCAGCCGGCGCCGGAGCCGGAGACGGAGCCTTGGCTAAGAGCGCTACTATCCTCATCCACAATCAACTTGATGGTCTTCACGTACTGCTGTGGTGCGGGCTGCACACGCACCACGGGCTGTGGTGCTGGCACAGGATATGTAACTGGAACGGGAGCGGGAGCGGGAGCCGGTACCTGTACTGGTACGGGAACTGGAACGGGAGCTGGCACTGAGTACGTGATTGGGACTGGAACTGGAGCCGGAGCCGGAGCTGGGACCGGAATCGGTACTTGAACTGGTTGTGGTGCTGGCACAGAGTATGTAACTGGTACGGGAGCTGGAGCTACAACAGGTACCGGAGCTGGCTGTGGTGCTGGCACAGAGTAAGTCACGGGTACGGGTGCAGGTGCTGGAACGGAAACTGGTGCAGGCTCGACACGAACACGCACCACATGCTGTTGAACGGGCGCCGAGTAGCTAACTGGAGCTGGTGCTGGTGCTGGCACAGACTGAGCGACAGCCGAGGTTTGGACGGTTTGAACGGATTGAACGGGTGCCGAAACGGCGCTGGAATAGCCACCGGATGAGGTCGCATAACTGTTGCCATAGCTGCCGCTATAGCCACCAGAATAACCACCTGAATAGCCACCGTCATAGCCACCACCATAAGATTGCGGCTGCTCCACAACTCGGATCACTTTGATAATCTCCTCGCTGTTGCCACCGCCATAACCACCGCCATAACCGCCACCATAGCCGCCGCCATAGCCACCACCATAGCCGCCGCCATAGCTTCGACCATAGCTGCTGCCGTAGCCGCCGCCGTAGCTGCTACCGTAGCCGCCGCTATAGCCACCGCTATAGACTGGACGGCTGGGTTGGGCATAGTAGCCCTGGTTATATCCGCCGGAGTAGCCACCGCTGCCGTAGCCACCGCCATAGCCGCTTCCATAGCTACTGCCACCGATGATGCCGCCGCCACCGCCGCCGCCACTGCCACCTCCAATGCCACCGCCGCCACCACCACCACTAAGTGCCTTTAACAGAGCCAATTTGGCGCCCAGGAATGCTTGAGCGGGCGCACTGAGCGCCAGTAGAGCAACAACAATGCAAACGAAGAGCTTCATGTTTCTCTTTTTTTTTATCTATATCTCTCACTCTTTCTCTCTCTCTCTCTCTTTCTCCCTGTCTGTCTCTTTCTCTCTCGCACTGTTGAAAGCAAGGAAGCGTGTGGTGCTTGTTGTGAGCCAAACTCAACTGATGTCCCCAAAAGATGATACGACCAAATTTATAGGCCAAAAAAACAGCAGTCGGCGTCAAAGTCGTCGTGCTCCCCCACCGCATCCCCCCTCTACCCTCTACCGTTCACCATTGTGTGTAGTTCTAATAATACAAATCTTAGCAGCAGCAACAACAGCAGCAGCAACAGCAGCAGCGGCAGCTCAGTCGACGCATTGTTACCTGTCAAGTTGTTTGCTTAATTCATAAATACTTATAATAGTTACCTGTACGAGTGTGTGCCACACCAAACGAAATGACAAAAAACTAAGGCGCGTCCATAGAGCTCGAACTGAGAGTCTCCATACATTTATCCAACCATCCGTCCATCCGTCCAACCGTCCATCCGTCCAACCATCCAACCATCCACCCATCCATTTATGTATCTATGTATCCAGCTAAACAACAAACCGTTGAACTACAATATCTATCTATCCATTTAACTATCAATCCGTGTATCTAGTTATATATATATTTATGTATTATTGCAGGTACATCATCTACATACGTACATACGGTATGTATGTGCATATAGATGAACGTATATATCGATTTGTCCCTCTGTCAACTTAACTACTTAACCATAAACTGAGATATTTTCTCACCTCTCTGGACAAACACTTGACTTGACTTGCCGTCAAGCGTCAAAACGATTCGCAAGAAGCGCAGGTAATTCCCAAAATATTTTTACACTGCACGAAAAACAACAAAAAAGAAAACAGAATCCAAAAATGCAAATGAATTTATAGTATTTATATGTATAATATTCAATTTCCTCATACTACAAATAATTATATATAGTAATTGAGTGAATTTATCTTGATATATTTCTTTCAACAATTACGAATAATAGTTTTATAAGTTTTTGAAAAGAAACTTGTGAAATTTTCTTAAATCATTTATAAAATTTGATAATATATATATAATACAATAATTGACTGGGTTTGGATTTGCTTTTTTTTTAATTAGTTTTTTTTTTTTTTTTTTTGCGAGCATTCGATGGGCACTCGATGAATTCCTACTCTCTTGACTTCATGTTTTTTTTCTCAGTGTACACGCTTGAAAATCCCTTAGTGCACAACTCAGTTGTCTACTACATACATTTATATACATATACATATGTATGTATAGTGATTATATGCGTATGAGAGAAGCGTACTCATATTCATACTCGCAATCACACTTATACTTATATCCATACTCACACTCACACTCATACGCATACGCATACGCATTTATTTAGCCAAAATTTTGTGCATGGTTACACGTAGCTACTGTCTACATACAGCTCCAGCTCCAGCTCCAGCTCCAGCTCTAGCTTCAGCTCTAGCCTTTATCACATACTAGCTAGATGAAAAGGCTGTTTGGTGGAGCGGGTGGAAGGGGTAGGGGAGTGAGTATGTATGCGGTAACTAACCGGGCAAATGCTGTGTAAACAAATCGCAAGCCAACTCAAGTTAAGTCAAGCCAAATCAAGTCAAAAAAAAAAAAAGATTGAAGAAAAATAGCCTGTACCACGTCCGCATCATAAAGGGCGTGTTTCCATCTTCATCTCGATCTTCATTTCCATTTCATTTCGTGTAGCATTTTGGGCCAATATAGGAGGTATATTTGGCCATAATGATGTATGCAAATTTTATTGAAATAGAAATTATTTGGTTTACTTAGGCAGTTTACATGGCTGGAAGACAAAGTCTGGATAGCTTTTTTTTTTTTTTTTTTTCGGTGGGCCATTTCATTGAATTGAAATCCAAGGTGTGGCACGATTAGCAAACATTTTTACTTGTTAAATTCCAAACAATTATTTTAAATAATCATCAAGTCTCCACATTTTTGGCACATTTGACTTAGAAGCCATGTTAAAGACATAAAATCGTTTTGAATCGAAATTTGTATTGAATTCGTTTTAAATTTTGCATTTTATTGCAGTGAAACAGAAGCAAAGTATACGAATATTTTTAATAAAAATAAAATCCCTAACATAATAATTATTTAATAAAAAAAAAAAAAAAACTGAAACAAAGGAAAATGTATTGGACTCATTAAATCAAATAAATAATATTATATATATAATAATAGATAATATTGTACAATAAACTTTAAAGTATTGTAATTTTTATTTGTAAACAAAAGTTTACTCAGATCTCAGAAATTTCAGTTTCAGTTCGCATCATTTGTCGGGGATGTCAAATAAAATAAGATGAAATCACAGACTATTTTACATACATACATGTGTATATGTATTTATTGTCGTATTTGTTTTTGTTTTAGTTTTGTTTTTTGTTGATGTTTTCAAGTTTTCAAGTTTTTAGCATCTTGACTTTGGCCCATTTGTAGCCAAATGGCGTACGAAATTCTTGGGCCACCATTTGGGTTGGGTTTTTGGGGTTTTGGGTTTTCGGTTTTGGATTTGTATCTTCATGTTTCTACTGCTTTTTGTCACTGTTGTTGTTGATGTTGTTTTGTGATTTTTTTTTCATGTTTTCGTGTTTTGTATTTTGGATTTTTTTTGCTTTTAGTTTTCAGTCTTCGGTCTTCGGTCTTTGGTTTTCGGTTTTCAGTTTGTGGATTATGCCATTTTGGCACTTCATTACCATTTGGCTATTGTGAGCTAAGTGAATGTGTCAACAGTATGATCTATCTCTCTATGAAGCACACCTTTACATATACATATACATATACACATACATATACATATATGCATATACATGTGAATCGACATTCAATTTCATTTCGTCCAGCCTACAAGCCCACAAGCAATCGAGTCGAATTGAAGGTCAACTCTTTAGAGATATGAAAGAGCATTGCACGTTTTGTTGGCTTTTCAGATTTGGTAATCCCCGTACAAAGCATCATTACGAGATTCCATATAGAGAAATGCGAGTATATGTATGTACATACTCAGTACATACTGTATGTATATGTTTTCGTAACTTAATCAAATACTATGTCGCTTTTTAACAGTTTTTCAACATTTTATTTCTATCTTTAATCACAATTCATACATATAAAAAATAAATCGTTTATTGGTATAATTATATTTAATAACAATGCAAAAAAAAAAATAAAAAAAAAAATTATTTATTTATGTATATATATGTATATATTGTACATACATATATTTTGTTTGTTATTAGAAACAATTCACTCTCGTTGCGTACAGTAAACGCTGGCTAGCACCAACCACCGCCACCGGCCAGTGCAGCGGGCGAACCAAAGCCAAGTCCAAAGCCACCGCCAGCGCCATAGCCAGAGCCAAAGCCATAGGATGCGGGCAAAGTGGCACCACCAATGCCACCGATTCCACCAATTCCACCAATGCCACCAATGCTGCTGATGCCACCAATTCCACCGATGCCACCGATGCCACCAATGCCACCAATACCACCGATGCCACCTGTATAGCCACCACCAGCTATGACAGGTGTTGACACTGATGTGACAACGGGCGTAACCACAGCCGATGTGGAAATTGCAGGTGCGGCACCAACAAAGCCACCTCCAAAGCCAGATCCATAACTAGGAACATATGCGCCACCGTAACTACCGCCATAACCGCCGCCATAGCCGCCTCCATAGCCGCCACCGTAGCCACCGCCGGGCAATACAGATACCTTGATAACCTTCACCAAATTCTCGTTGCCGTAACCACCATAGCCACCACCGTAGCCATAGCCATAACCGCCGCCATAGCCACCACCGTAGCCGGCGCCAGTATATGGATAACCGCCAGAAATGCCACCGCCGCCCAGCACGAGGCCCAACTTGCCAAAGGTGGCGTCACCAGGTGCCAGCAGTGCAGCCATTAGAAGCACCGGCAAAGCTGTGGCAAAGATCTTCATATTGTTCTACAAATTGAACTTATCCGTGGAAACTGTACGTGCTGCTGCTGCTGCTGCTGCTGACTTGACGGGATAACTGTCTGGACTGGACTAGACTAGACTGCACTGGACTGGAGTGGAGTGGGACTGGAGTGGACTGGACACCTGACTGGATGTGGGGCAACTGTTGAACCTTTTACACCGCCCTGAAGCATTTATACCCAAGATCTGTGCGATGTGGCACAATGCGTGGGTATTGTTCTGTCACCTCGCCGCACACAAATATTGATGAACAATGTGTGAATTACTTAATGAGCAACTCAACTGAAATGACGAATCTTACGGTCCAACTAGCCAACTAACCAACTAGCCAACTAGCCAAGCCACCAGCCAACAAACCACACCAAAAAAACAAAGTGCAAAATGCGGCAAAAATAAAATAAAATCAAATCAAATAAAATAAAATATTTTACAATTAGAAATAAGTCAAAGTCAATTTGTTTAGCTGCGTTTATTCCCTTTACCATAGAACTCTTAACATGAATTAACCGGAACACCAAAAACTCTTGGCCAAATAAAGCACAAAACATGCGTCAATGCAATCTGCTCGACTAGTACTTACCCTGTATATTTTATACAAATCTCAAAAAACAATCAAAATCATTTCAATTTTATTTAAAGAAAAAAAAGGAAAACATTTTCTAGCAAAGTTTAATGAATATTTTCCAAAGAAAACGAAAGTTCTTATGAATTTTCCAGCAATTTCCCGGCCAAGAGAGAATTCAAAGAGTTTAATCAATTGGCCTCAGAATTTAAATGAAATACATAGATATTCACATGGAAATAAATATGTAGTATATACATACATATACCTAAATATATTATGTATTGTATGTACATCTACTTCATAAGGCCACAGAAGAAAAAACATTTACAGGGTATCATCTATTGTATTTGAAACGCGCTCATCTTGAATATATAATATAATATTGTAGAATATTTAATAAATGCGAATATTGTTCTGATGAATGTGCGTTAAATTCAATTAACACTTTTATTTTCCAAAGAGGAAGTGCCAGATAATATTCCAGCATGATAATTATGGTACATAATATTTCTACAATAAATGCAATCCTATTAAAAAATAAATAAATCATTTTTTAAAAGAAAACCTATTCATAATTTATTCATAAATGTGTGGCAATATTTGGTGTTTTCTAAAAATATCTTTTAAATTCAAAGTTTCTTTTATTTTTCACTTCTTCAAACAAAGTTTATATACAAAATAAAATATCGAATATTTTTTATAAATAATACATTTTTTTTGCTCTTTAAGTATTTCAATTAGTTTCACTTATTATTTTGTACTTGTTTAATTTAATTGTTTAATTTAATTTAATTATTGACGATAATAATTTTACTGATTTTCTACTTTGCGATAGATTAAAGTAAGCAACAACTTTTTATTCAATTTGAACGAAATTCCAAAATTGTCAAGTTGGAAAAATTCTCAGTTGGAAAAATAAAAAAAGAGAGAAGAAAAAATGAAAATTAAAAATCGATAATAATGAAATAAAACAGAAAAGCAGAGGCAAACAATTGTTAAATATATATGTAAAAATTGTAATAGCAATTGAACAAATTAAAAACTAATGAAAATGCATAACAGGAATATGAAAAATAATAATAACAACAACAACAATTACTGCAACGTGAACAACATCAGCAGAGAAACAGATGCAGATAGCGGCAGCAAATCAAAATTATCGAAATTGCCAATGGCCATATTCGGTTTAATTTCGAGAGAGAGGCCCTGGCCCCGCAAGGATCGGAGTGCTGTCTTCTATAGCACCGATTGTGATAAGACCGCATTGATAAACAATTTCCATAAACGTGGCTGGCTCAAGGTGCCCGCCTTTGATGGCGAATGGAATATTTATTGGGCGTGTGCCCAAAATTGCCGTTACATTTTTGGAGTTGATCATCCGTATCGTATGCGTTCGGATCAGTATGTATATAGGATAATTGATTGATTAATTTTTTTTTTATTATTCACTAATTCCGTATTTGACAAATAATCAACAGAATTATCAATCATTTCCCCAATTCAATGGAACTATCACGCAAGGATCTGCTGGTGAAGAACATTAAACGTTATCGCAAGGATCTGGAGCGCAAGGGCGATGCACTGGCCGAAACATATTCGAATCAAACGAAATTGGGCATTGGTGGTACACGCTATAAGCATTTGGATATAATACCAATGACATTCGTATTACCATCCGATTATAATCTATTCGTCGAGGAGTTTCATAAAAATCCGGCCAGCACATGGATCGTTAAGCCATCGGATAAATCGCAAGGTGTTGGCATCTATTTAATTAATAAATTATCAAAATTGAAGCGATTCGCGTATGAATCGCGCACCTTTTATCCGCATTATCATCGCGACACCTGTGTCATATCCAAGTATATTGATAATCCTTTACTGATTGGTGGTAAAAAGTTTGATTTACGTTTATATGTGCTAGTCACATCCTTCAATCCGCTAAAGGCTTATCTCTATAATGAAGGATTCTGTCGATTCTGCACTCAAAGATATGATCAAACCGAAATCGATAATGTTTTCATGCATTTAACCAATGTTAGCATACAAAAGAACAATGTGAGTGTGAAATATAATATATAATATATATAATATTATTTATATACATTTTATATATACATACATATACCACCAATTATATATGTCAATTATGTTCATTAACAGAAAGAATATAATACCATACACGGCGGCAAGTGGTCCATACAAAATTTGCGACTCTATCTGGATAGCATACGTGGACAGGGAGTCTCCGAGAAATTGTTTTGCCGCATCACGGACACAATACGGCATTCCCTGGACGCCGTTGCGCCAGTTATGGCCAATGATAGGCATTGCTTTGAGGTCTACGGCTATGATATCATTGTCGATAACAACCTAAAGCCATGGCTAATTGAGATCAACACGTCACCATCCATCCACTCGACCACTAAAAACGATTGCACACTGAAGACGCGACTCATTGACAATGTACTGGACGTGGTTATACCGCCTGATGGGATACCCGAGTGAGTTTTTCCTAAATAAAAAATATACAACAAAATTATGAGATTTTTAAATTTAAAGCGAACGCTGGTCTAAGACACCCAACAAGGAATCCCTTATGAATTTCACATTGCTAACGCCAGTCGTCCTCCCAGTTGCATCCAAGGTAATACCGAAGCTATCTGTCCCCGTCAACAAGATCCTATTGGCCAATTCTAAGCTAAAGCCCAAGAAAACGAAGACGGCACCAAAACGCCGTGCAAAACGAGTATTCAAATAAATTAGGTAAAAACAAATGAGTTTCATTGTTTTGTTTGTTTTTTTTTTTCTTTCTATCATTTTTAAGCCACATGATATTAGCCCAGTTCCTTGAAAAGAACACCATATACATACAGTTCTATGAGAAATCCCCGAAAATTTGTCATTTCAAATATTGAAACTTATATATTTAATTCGCAACAGAATTTTGCAATTTACAATATTACAATACGTGTTTCGTTTAAATGTATATGATTTATAGTACAATATATTTATATGATCTAACATACAATAATCAGATGTTGTCTCTGGATAAATACTCGATTTTAACTGAGCCACACAACAACGTTTATTTATAATATCTTATATCGATTCTTATCAATTACAATATATATTTTATTTATAATTATGATTATCGCCTATGAAATATGCGCATGTGTGTGTATGGTATGTGTGATTATATATTTAAAAAAAAAAAGATTAATAATTTAAGTTAAACTTTTCAACATATTTTCAATTCTTTCAAATGGCGTCCGCTTTTAACGCTAAGCAAAAAAAAAAAAAAAACAAAAACAAAAAACTTTTATAAATTATTGTATGGTATATATAGATAAATAGAATGTATGTGTGTGTATTAAATGTATGTATACATATAAAATTTACTGAATATATGTCAATTAAATTTATTTATTGTATGTGTATAGCCTAATACAATTTTTTGTTGTTTTGTTGTTGTTTTTCTTTTTCTCTTTTTGATTCATTTCAAGTGACAAACTGTCAAGCGCATTTATTTATAAACAAAGCTTTTTAAATTTAAACAATTTTGTCTGGCTTTTCCTTTGAGACTTGTATTGTACAAAATAGTATTTATTATTAAATTAATATTTCGTTTCATTTTCTCCTCAAGTTATTAAGCTTTTTTGCCGCACATTAAGTTAATTCTTTTATTTGTATAATGTTTATTTACATAGTCTTTGACTTAGGCTTAAGAGACAATTATAAACTTAATTTAAGCGCAATTGCATTGGTTTTACTTTGTTTTCGTTTTTTTTTTTTTGTTTGAAATTACATTTTTTATGTTTTTATATTTTTTGTTTTGTTTTTATTTTTATTTTTTGTGCAATGCGCTTTACATGGAATACTTTCATTGTATAATGTATTTATATGGTAAATGTACTTATTCATATGTATATGGTATGTTTTGTATCTATGTATGAATGTTTTTGTATGTATGAATGTTTTTGTATGTATGTATGTATTTATTTTTTGGACAACTTTTCAATTGCGTCTCCTCCATATACTCTACGTCTTTCTCTGCCCTTGTCAAATGATTAATAATACTAATTATATTAATAATAATCTATTTTATAAATAAACCAAAACAAACAAAAAAAAAACACAAAAAAACACAAAATAAAATACAATAAAATAAAACAAAGTACAAACTGCTTGCCAGTTGAATTGCTTAGCCATAATATATTAAGAGCTGGGTGGATGGTCGAGAATCTGTTCCAATCCCGTTCAGCACTCGGTGGCATAGTAGAAGACCTCCACCTCGCTTAGTTCCGAGTGCCGGCTGTTTGGACTCTCGACGAGCACATCGCGTGTGGCGCGCGCATGCGCCAGCACCTATAGTCACACCTTTGACGCATGCGGCTGTGCGCCTGCGGCGCTGCCATATTGTGACTGCGTCTGGGATGTGTTAATCTTCTGTACAGTCTGATAGGTGGGCTGTGCCTGCTGCGGTTGTTGCTGCTGCTGCTGCTGCTGCTCACAAATGGTCACCTGGGTAACAAACGGTCCACGGCTACGTGCGCTGCTATTTAATGAGGCCGGCGAAAAGCCGTTAAGAGCTGCCGCCTTCCAATGCGGTTGTCCCACACTCACATTGATCGGTGACGATGTGTTCCCATTGAGATGACCATGACCAAGACCATGGCTATGGCTATGACTATGGCTATGGCTATGACTGTGACTGTGACTGTGGCTGTGCTTGATGCTGCCAACGCGTTGCTGTTGCACCGTATCATACTCATAATAGCTGCTCATAGGACGTAATCCATTGGCTGCGGCAGCAACCGCTGCTGCCGATGGGGGCATCGGTAATGGCGGCTGCTGTTGGCTCCCAGTTGAATGGATACTTATGTCCTGGGAGCGGGCGCTGCGCTGTGAATGATAATGTTGATGGCGTCGACTGGAAAATGCATTGAATACACAAAGAATTATTAGAATAAGTTTTTCAAAACATTTCTGATCGATTTAAATTATGTAAATGTGTAAATGAATGAATATACATAATATATATACATATACAATATTTATACTCAAAACCAAATTAGTGTACATGTGCTTGCGTTTGTGTGCGTGTGTGTGTATGTTTGTGTAGTTGTGTGTGTTACCTTTCCGCTTCCACCTTGATACGTTGCCTGATCACCTGCTGTCGCATGCATTCGAGCGTTGATTCCGAAAGCGTCTCTTGAACGCCATCGCTGTCCAGTGTTGGTTAATGATGCATTTAAAATGGATGTGTGTCGCAGTGTTGTTGTTGTTGTTGTTGTTGATGATGTTGTTGTTGTTGTGTGAGTGTGTATGAACAAGTTAGAGATATACATACATATTGTACACAGTTTAGAAAGAGAAAGAGACATGAAAGACAGTGACACGGGTTAATACTATATATACACATATATAAAACACATGTGTGTATGCATGTATGTATGTATGTATGTGTGCATGTGTGTATGTATATTTATTATATGTACATATACACTATAGAACAAGCATGCGTATATTCATAGAGCCAAATAAATGAATGGATTACACAATACCTCCACATGCAATTCAATGCAAATGAATAAATAAATATTATAAATAAATAATACAATAGAATTCGCATTAACAGTTGATAAACTACTTCTTCTTCTTCTTTTTGTACACTTTAATTAAAATTAAAATAATGTCTTTTGTTTATCATTTCATTTAATTTCTTTTAACTTTTTAAGTGGATGTCAAAAGGTTTTCTTTTAAAAATAATCACGTTGATTTGGAGAAAATTCTTTTGAATTAATTATTAATTCTTTTTTATGTTAATTTGTTTTTAATCAATCAAGTAGATAAAGAAAAAAAAATGATGAAGAATCTATTCTCCAAATATAAAATATAATATTACAATAAAAGAAACTTCTACATTCAAAAATTCTAAATTCAAATCGTTTGGCAAAATTATGTTTCGTTCAATGACTTAAATATTAAAGACACATACATACATACAGACATACATACATACATACATACATACATGGTTAGTGTTATGTTAGTGTGAGCCAACCACCTTTAACACTTAGCTACATAGTTAGTTAATGGCAGTTAAAGGATGAAGAATTAAATTTGTATGTAACCAAGACACCGCCCTCACCTTATCTGATGCTGATGCAGATCTTCATAGTTGGCGTAATGCTGATAGCGATGATTGAATATGTCATTCTGATGTATGCCACCATTTCCGCTTACGTTTCCGCTTCCACTTCCACTTCCGTTTCCATTAATTGCCACAGAGCCACCGCCACCAGCTGTATTTGGTGCTGGCAATGGAGGCGGTGGCTGATACGCTGGTGGTTTCCCATTTCTTTCCAATGCTGCCAAAGCAGCTGTTGGAATCTGTTGTTGTTGTTGTTGTTGTTGATGCTGTTGCTGTTGATGCTGTTGCTGATGTTGATGCTGCTGCTGCTGCTGCTGATGGTGGTGTTGCTTCTGTGACGTTGAGGATACAATCGATGACGTTGCATAGCTATCGACGGGCACAACGCCATCCTTGCGATTCTTGCCAAATCGAAACATGTGTCCAATGCCACGCAAAATGCTCGGCTTTTTGGCACGTGACTTGCTGCCATGTTTGCCATCGTTCAACGAGCTCTGGAACGGTCCATTGCGCTGTGATCCAAAGCCGCCCTCATGATCGCCCTCCTCCAGCAACCAGGTTTTGCGCGGTTCTATAAGATGTTCATGAAGTTCATGAAGTCACATTAATATGGATTATACTATATGATTACTTCACTTTGTCTTTCACTTACTGTTGGCATCCGGTTCGCTAACGACGGCGGCACGTAAGCTATCCTCGCGTCCACGTCCACGCGGCGCACGCAGCGCATGATGGGCGCGCGGCTCATCGGACATTTGCAGCTCCTGGACCATCGTTTGCAATGATTCCAGCGATGATGACTTTTTGAGCCCCAAGGATGGACCCAAATCACCCAGCTGATCACGCGCCTCAGCTTCTGCGGCCAGCAGTTGTTGCTGCTGTCGCTCCCGCTGTTCAATATGCGAGCTGGTCTTTGCGTGCTTATAGCCAGCGGCTGCTGCCGCCGCTGCCATTTGGGCATTGGCGCTGGCAATACGCGCCGTAAGCGATTCAATAGAGCCGCCATAGACGGCTGATTTGGTCAGCTGTTTGCGACGTTCGCGTTCCCTTTCCTCGCGCAATTTTTTATTGCGCTGATATGTCCCCGTTTCGCGTGCATCCAGTGCTGCATGATGCTTCTCCGAGATGCTCCGTCTACCGAGCGCATCTCTAGAGAAATGCTCCACACCCGAGTTATTTGTCTCCAGGCTCAACTGTGACGAGTATGTGGCATCGAAATTCCCAGTGACGGGCACCGTTACAACACCACTCGAACCCTGTCCCGGTGCCGATGCTGATCCTGATCCCGATTCCTGCCCCATGCCAACGCTAGTTATCGATGTGTTCGCACTGCTCACGTTGCAGTGTTGGCCATCGTGTGCTCGCACTGGCAGCGTCCTATAAAAGCATTAAACATTAAATATTTTTTTGAATCGATTGATAAATCTCAAATGGACACAGATCCAGACTTACGGTGACATGGGCTCCGCATCATCCTCAATGAGCAGCGCCGTATTGCCGTGCCCATTGATCAGGTGCAGCTGTGCCGGCGACCAATTATCATTGGTAGCCATATAATAGCTTTCGTTTCGCAATGCCTGATTGTTGTTGCTGCTGCTGCCACCCAATGGAGGTGGAGGCACTCGACGATGTTGCAATTGCGATTGCTGCTGTTGTTGTTGCTGCTGCTGCTGCTGTTGCTGCTGCTGCTGCTGATGTTGTTGTTGCTGTTGTAATGGCTGCGCAGAGTTTGTAGAGCAAATGCCACCGGTTAGACGATCCAAAACGGGATTGCTCCATCTAAATGAGATCATAAAAAAAAAAGTGTAGAAATATTCGTATTTTATTTTTTTTTTATAAGAATATTTTGTTAACTGATTCGCATCAAATTTACGTTATGTATGCATATGTGTATGTACACACAAGTATATTTAATACGTATACAATATTATTTATTGTACCTATTCATGTCGCTGCCGGCGCTTCCAGGTCCATTTCCGCTTATGCGCGGCTCACGCTTTTCAGGACTCAAATAGATGACAGTAGCGCCAGAATTATCGCTGGCATTGGAGCTACTGTTATTGTTGTTGTTGTTGTTGTTGGCAACTTTGTTGCTATTGTTGTTGTTGTTGCTGTTGTTGCTGCTGTTACTGCTACTATTACTATGGCTATGGCTATGCTCCAGTATATCATTTGAACTAGCCGAACGTAGAATTTTACGTCCGACCAAGAGCGTTATGGTGCCAGGATGCTTGCCCGGATTATTGACCATGGCACGTCGCAGCGTTTCCATAGCCTCGGCATTATTTTGGCCGCGCAGCGAGACGCCATTGACGCTCAACAATTGATCGTTCATGCGCAATCGGCCATCACGAGATGCGGCACCACCATGGATAACATTCTTAACAAATATGCCCAAATCACCATCGTGCTTCATGCTGCTGTTGCCACCGCAGGAAGCTGATGCATTTAAATTGGAGCACGTCTTGCCCTTAACGCTAACACCCAGGCCGGCCTTTTCGGTATCATGGACGGGTATGTGCAGCGTTAGCTCCTCGCGTGAATGCCAGCTGCTGTTGTTGTTCGGCGGCAGACTATCCTGTAATTGTAACACGCGTGTGTGTGTGTGTGTGTGTAGAATAATAAAATAATAATAATAATAAGTATGAGGACCTGCTGCAATTCCTGTCAGCTGAATAACTTACATTTGAAGCCGCCGATTCGCTGCCTGCATCAATAAAATGCTGAGATTCATTTAGCTGCGCTTGTTGCTGTTGTTGTTGTTGCTGTTGCTGCTGATGCTGAAACAGGGATCGGGCACTGCTCGACTTTTGCACCGGAATGGAAGCGACAGCAGGCACAACGGTTATTACCTTCTCCTGTGTGTTCTCCGGTTGTGCTGGCTGCAATTATTGAAAAATATACAATTTTATTAATCGAAATTCAATTTCAAATTGGCGCAAAAATAACTTACACCGACGGGCACTTCGGCCAACTCCTGCTGGCGGGAGACAACAATCCGCACAGTGGCACCGGCAGCCATGCCGCGTAAGATGGCCACCACATCCGTTTGGGTCTTACCGGTCATGGGTGTGCCATCGACCTCGAGCAGGCGATCGCCGGGCTTTAAGCGTCCATCCTCGATAGCCGCACCACGCGGCAATATATTCTTAATGTAGATAGGACAATGTCCTCCAGCCGGATTGTCGCGCGTTGTCACCGAGAAACCCAATCCGTTTGGTCCCTTTTTCAGCAATATCTCAATTTTACGTCCCAGCTTACGTGTATTAGCCACCTGCAGTGAGGTGCCCACTGGAGCTGCATGTGGTTTACGTGTGGGTGAAACAGTTGCCACCTCAACCATTTCGGCTACTTTGGAGTCGCGACGATGCTGTTGGCGTCGTTGTTGATCACCGCCGCCGCGCAGCACTCGAACCCGCAGTTCGGAACTTTCGAGAGCGCGACGCAGTTGCTCCTGAACCTGTGTCTCGCTGAGACCAATCAACTTTATCCCATTGATTTCAAGTATACGATCCTCACGACGCAAACGTCCACGTTCCGCACGGCTACCCGGCTCCACGTGCTGTACGAGCAAGCCACCGCCGTGCTCCTTATCGGGCATGGCCGTCAGACCCAACGGACTACCGTACTCGTTGATAATCAGCAGCATTTCTCCATCCTTTTCACGTATGGACTCGTATGCCTGACCGAGCGGCTCCTTGCGTTTGCTCTCTCGCGGCAGAGATTTGCTCGAATATGCGCTGTTTGGCAGTGATGTTGCCATCGGCTGATGTTGCTGTTGTTGTTGTTGCTGCTGCTGCTGCTGTTGAGGATGCTGCAGCTTCTCGGCGGCCTCCATCCATTTGTAGCCATTGCCATCGCCCAGAAACTGCATGGAAAGCCGACCAGAGCGAGCAAATGGCTGATGAGCACCAGTTGCCGCACCAAGTTGCGGCTGTTGCTGTTGTTGTTGCTGCTGCAACAGTTGCTCCTTCAGCTGCAAAGCAGTGTCATCCTCCTCCTCCCACTGCGGCGATAACTGTCCGCCGGCCTTGTCCAACAGCAGGCGCTCAGGTGAATCACCAGTCGCATAATGCGGCGCCGCTGCCGACCAACGCTTGTTGCTGCCTTCCGATTTAAGAGAGGCCAACAGATTGGGATCGCTGCTGCGTCGAACCATTAGGCCGACGCCTAGGCCGGCCATGGGACCGGACGTTGTGCTGGTCACTTCAATGTGAGGTGTGGATAAATCGCGCGTGGGCGCCTCTGTATTTGTGGGATCACGAAATATATCCGGCGAGCCCGTGCCCACCGAGGAGCTACCGGAAGCACCATCTCCGCCGCCCTGCGGCACACCCGGATCTGGTCCGGAATCCTCAAAATGTGCTAATATTTGCTCCCGATCATCCGCTACATCACGCACACAATCATCTGGATCTAAAATGCCGGACTGTGTCTGCAAATGGTGTACGGCCACCCAAGAGTCAGCCTCCTGAAATCAAAGAAGAAGAAAATGTTGAAAACTTGAAATAAATTGAAATTATATATGGCACAACAAATTATCAATATATCAATATAATAAAAATATATAATAAAAATATAATCTAAAGGTATAGAAGTATATACATACATATGTATCTAAATACTTATATCTTATATCTATGTGTGTATTTATAATGAGATATATAGTAATTATTTCTGATTTAATATAATATTTGTATAGATTTAATATGTTTAATATTATATAGAATTGCAATATTTAAAAAAAAAGAAGAACTAATTCAGATTCCTTTATGTATTTGTGAATAAAGAAAAGCTCTTGTTGCCGTTATATGATTAATGATAAAAAACGTGCTCCATAAATGAAATCTTTTTTGGAGAATTCAAAAATAAAACGAACTATCTTAACAATTAAAGTTACTAAAAAGAAAACAATATATTGTCTGTAGATATATATATGTATATACATTGTATATAGTCATGTATACAGATAGTAAATGTATTGTGGGATATTCGTAAATTCATTTACCATACAGTATCTTCTTTAAAGCTCGGAAAGTTGCAGCTGGCTTGTATTGCCAAACACTTGGAAAACATTTGAAGTAAGAGCCTTAATTATTTTCAAAGTAAGCGCACAATTTGCAATACGGAAGTTTTGGGTAAAAAAAAGGTAAAACAAAATACGTAAGCTCAGCCAAGTTAAAATAAAAGAAGCGTTTGGGACAATGCAACAAACGCATGTGCTTCCGGGGCTCCAAAGCAAAATAAAATAAAATAAAATAAAATGAAATAAAATAAAATGAAATAAAATAAAAGAAAGAAAACAAAACAAAAATTGCCTCAATTGGCCATGCGTTGAGTCATTGGCATAGCTCAGATGGCTATAACTGTCTAAATAAATACATACATACATACATATGTACATGTATGAGTATATGTATGTATTGGTATGTATGCTAACATATGTATCTATTTAAGATCTTGTTAAAGAGACGACCTCCATTATCCCCAAAAGCAAAAATTGCACCAACCAAAAGGCGAATCATGTTGGCGGTGTTGCTGTCATTGCTGCTTGGCATTCCATTGAATTCCAACATACAAATGCCAAATGCCGAAAACTGGACAACAACAACAACAACAGCAATAACAACAACAACAACAGCAACAACAACAATTGCATCATGACTTGAAACCAGTCATGAAAGCAGCAGAGCGTGCGCTTCACTCCCTGAACTGGAGAACTGGAACGTCAACTTGGCGCAACAATTTGGAAGGTTGTTTTCTAGCTTTTATATACCAATAACTGTAAGTATTTTTATATAAATATATAATAAACATATATTAAATTATTATTTTCATTATTTGTTTATTGCCATCTTTCTATGACTTATACTCCAAACTCTATACCGTATCTTATATCAATAATTATTAATAATTAATTGTTTATCTTGTTTTGATTAAAGCACAGTGTACTAAAAGGTATCAAATCCAAAAAAAAATATAATAAATACATAATATATCTTATAATTAAGTTTAATAAAGTTTAATTTAGTTGACAATATTGTAGTTTCTCTGCCGATAAACAAATAATAATGAAATTAATAATCTTTAAAAAATATCGATAATCACTTAAATAAAGCGAATACCTAAAGACGGTTTAATTACAGTGTAATTAATATTATTAATTTATTATAATGTTAAATAATATTTAATTGATATTGTATATAATGCCATTACCAGTGACTTTAGTTTAAATTACAGAGAATGTATTTATAAACAATATAACGATAATAATAATTCTTCAAAATGAAATAAATATTTTTAACCGAATTTGCTTCTAATTAGTTGATAAAATATGAAATGTTATTTAGAAAAATATTGAATATTGTTTTTTTTTTACTAATTTTTGTCACATTTAGCCCCATCGTATGGCAGATTGATTCATTTGCTGTTGATCTTTTATGATTTCTGTAAGTTATTTTGATCGCTGATTGTTCCTTTATGGCATTTTGTCAATGCGCCGACAACGATCATATATCATCGATGAGGAATACCGATGTGGGTGTATTATGTGGGCGTGACTTAATTTGATATTGATATGATTAAGAATTAAACAAAAGTCAAAAAATAAAACTTAATGCTAAAAATGATGCGTTAACTTTGGGGCAGTTTGCCCCAGGTCTTTGGTTTACCTTTACACAAGCATAGCTCGGCGATGGGGGGCGCTTGGGTAGCGTCAGTGAGTAGGATTTGTGTAGGGTGCCATGGGGTATACCCTCATGCTTGGCGGCCACCTTATAGGTATGGCGCCAGCCAAAGAGACCGCTCAATCGATTTGCCAGCGCTGGACACTTGGGTGGCACGTCAAACATACTTTTCTTGCTCTCAATCACACCAACTCTCTCTCTCTCACTCTCGATCTCTCTCTCTCTTTCTTTCTGTATCTTACACACACACACACTCGCACACTGTGTCTTTGGTTTGTTTAGCACACAATTTGTGCAATTTATTATTGTTATTAAATATATACGTCGTATTTGTTATTTTTATTTAATTGTTTTTATTTGTTACTCTTTTTTAAATTTTTAATTAACATTTTTACTCTCGTTTTAAACTTTGAATTCGCCAATCGCCAATCGATCGCTGAGGAACATTGCACCGTTTCAGTACGCTAAAATCAAAATATTGATTAAATGATACTTAGATACATACATGGAGTGACACATGTATGTATGTAGTATTAATTAATTGTTGTTGTCATTATTGTGTTGATTTGTATTATTATTATTGTTTGTTATATGTCACGCACGAGTTTTCATTATTATCGATGATGCAATTATAAACCTTCAAAATTCTTATCAATGCAACTGGCGACAATTGTGAAAACAATATTTAGCCCTGTTTATCAGTTACTCAATCAAATAGAAATAGAAATTATCTGAAGAACCAAGTATTTTTCTCTTCTTTTGTCTTTTCATTGAAAGCTGACAATTTCCACATATTACTTGATATTGAATTTTCCAATAAATATTTATTAAAATAAGCAAAAAATAAATAAATAAACAAAAAGTACCAATATGTAGTAGTAATCGGATCGTAAATGAAAGATTTTCTAATTCTGTAATTGAAAATGATATTGTAAACCGATATTGTACAAATTCGTTTAATCTATATAAAGCCTAGTAATCAGATAATTGACTGTATTACCTGATATCTGTAAAAACAAAAATCTTTCTTTATAACACAGATCAGGTTATGATCGAACGTTAGTTATATGATACAGCTATCACGGGCAAGGCAAAAAAATTAAAAAAATAAAAAGTATCAAACATGACTTTGTTTACTTTATTGGGAATTCGTGTTAGCTTTCATTATAACAAACTGAGCATATATGTGTATATACATATACCATAAATATATATAAAAATGTATTGTAACCATCACAAGTGAATCTGTTTGTTTAGCTACTATTGTTGGGCAGATTTTCACTTCTGTTTTTCCCATCACTTGCACTTAACAGCGAATGCATTCGCTTCAATTGAATTAAATATGTGAAAAATCATCGAAATATAATATATATATAATTTATATACACAAGTATATGAGATATATAAATCATCTGACAATAGCAAAACCTAGAAAAAGGCAACAACTTGAACTCATTTCGCACAGAAATTCACATTAATTATGCACCTGTTCAGACACACCTGTAATAAAAGGCAACGTTAACTGACGCATGGCAGTAGAAGCCACTTTTAAAATAATAATAAAAAAAATACAAAAATAAAAAAATACAAATAAAAGTTAAATATCAAAGAGGGGAAAAAAGAAACAAACCAAACAAAACAAAACAAAACAAAAAACGAGCAATTTTTTGACGCGAGGCAGACGCACTGAGGCATGAACTAACCAGGCCGCCGCAACTTGAGTTTGTTGGCACGCGGGGGGCGTTATTGAGTTGAGCGGCGTTTGCAATTTATTTGCTTACTAGAAAATTTTTCGACATAAACAAAATAAGAAAAAACTAGAAACAACAACAACAACAACAACAACAAAAAAACGGTGCCAATTAAGGGTAAGGTATTACATACATTAAGTACAAAACATACGTGTACAGATACGAGTACATTTGTTCATTTCATTTCAATGAAAAATGAAAATCAATCAAGTCGACGATTCAATACACTCACAAATATTCACAAAAATTCAATAAATAATATGAATGCCTCTTTACTGCCGGCCATCATACAATAATAAATGGAAAAATCTATGAATGCGCTCCATTTGACAGAATGAATATTTGATAAGAAATAACTGTAATTTGTGTAATAACATATTATTATTAGTTATACGAACAAACAGTTATTATTGTAGTTCAGCTGATAAATGATAAATGCAAATAAAGAATTGAATAAAAAGTAAGGGAAGTTCAGTCAGAGTAATAGAAATGAGTTGCACAACAGCAAACACAGTTTAATCATCGGTTCATTCATTTATTCATTCACAAATTCGTTTACAAATTAACAACAATACAAACTGTCAATGAATACGAATAAATGCGAATAAGTTCAAGTTCAATTTGTCTATTTAAACAATTTCTATTATAATAAGTTTATGTATTATTATCATTGTTTAAAGATAATTTGTACTTGGAATTTATTCTTATTTGTTTTTCTTTTCACATTTGCTTTAGTTCATTAAGCATTCAGTGAGTACTTCATTCACATTCACTTGAATATTTTAGATTGAAATTTATAGAAATCCAGAAATCCTTAAACGACATCAGCATTACACATTTGAAATATTAATTGATAGGACGGACGCATTCTCAAAGAATATCAAATATCTCACTGGCATATACCCATTAAACAGTAGCTAATTCTGTGACAATTAATTGTTGAATAAATTAAATATCGTATTTATATTCATGTAAACAATCTTAGCTTGTTGCTAATCTTAATTCAATGCATTTGGTAAATTATTTTATTGTATTTTTGATATAATTTGATATTAATTAAATGGAATGCACTTTAAATATTCTTTGTGTTAGATTAATTCAAAATATAATTCATGAATATACCCATTTGATTCAGACTACACATACCACACGGGTACAGGGTATAAAGACAATCCTTCACATCTTATTCATTTCTTACACTTTATGCATAGAAACTGCAAAATTACATAAACGACTACGAACTGCAAATATGTATAACGAATGGATTTAAATTAGAATGAACTGAATGAGAATAGATTCATTCGAGTATCCTCACTGAACGAGACACACCGAGCTGGCTACTTGGATGATAAAGAAAAAAACAAAGCAAAACAAAACAAACCAAACAACAAAAAACCTACAACAACAACAAATTATAATAATAAAAAATTTAATTAAAAATTGCAAGCGCGCATAAGCGTGCAGGAAAATAGATGTGAGTACTCGTAAATTAGCATAAAATGCATAAAGTCACATGCCATATAAACTATTATGATATGAATATAATCAAAGGCAACAACAGCACACAACACGCCCACAGACCATACAGACATACACACGGCAATGTGGTAACTACTACTTCTTTTTTTTATATAATAAATATACATATGTATATGTACTTAGTATATATATATATATATAAAAATATTTTCTTTTTTATTTTTGCCTTCAAGGATTGCCCCTAGACATTGGGCCTGCTGCTGTTTCTCTGGTGGTCGCCAAGTCTATCCATAATTTGCAATCAGGGATTTAACAACCCACGACGCCAACTGTGAGACCAATCTACACGTATGCAGACACACACACACACATACACACACACACACAAAAGCTGTGCAATCGGGTTAAAAAAAAAAGAAGAAAAACCTACACAGACAATACAAAAAAATCTAAAAAGAAATACAGACAAGAGCAACGGCATTGGCCAAGAAATATGCAAGCCAGCAAAAAAGAAAGGCCAAATTACATGTTGTCATTATGCAAAAGGGGGCAGGAGAAACATACCATGCAACACATACATGCATAGAACACCATAATCAAATGTAGCAAACAAAAGGCATGCAACAGCAATATTTTGTTTGTTGATTCGAAAAAAAAAAATTAGAGCTAAGCATAATCCACATACTTGTGCACAAAAGTCACACAATCCAATCAAAACCAAAGAAAATAAACAAATAAATAAATAAATAAATAAAAGTTGATTCATACATAGCCAATGGCTCAAGTATAATATGCATAAATAAAATAAATAAATAAAAATAACACAAAACTATTGAAAAAAAAAATATATTCCACATATTTATTAATTAATATATTAAATAAAACTTGAACCACAATGTCATTTTTGAAATGTGATCGCATAGTTTTCAAAATAAATGCACATTCAGTATTCAGAGTATTTAATATTATGCGGTTTTTTTATTAAGGGGGAAAAGTATATGATTATTCTTATCAAGTCAAAAAATGCGGAAATTCACTTTAACATATCATGGTGTATGAAAACGATCCGATCCATTGGATAATGTTGATTACAAGATCCATTTTTTGTTTTTTTTTTTATCACATTTATAATATCGATGTTGAATATTCCCACTCATTAAATATGAAACAGCCCTCGCATAAGCTAAATGAACATAAGAGGCCAAGTGAAAGGAATATACTCATATCTTTGGGCCAATCTCTTATACCATATACATAAGTAGCTAAGGTGATCTTTAAACTCACACCCTTAACACAATACCCCCCTCTCTCTTACTCACTCACTCTCTCCATCTCTCTCTCTCTATCTTCCTTCCTCTTAGTACGTGCTCAGCTGATTTACATATGATAAACGAGATATAAATATGTTTACTCAAATAATTAGCGGGCGAATGTCTGTTTTTGCGATTCAAATTTTTGAAATACAAATACAAATAGAAAAAAATATATAAACAACAGCTGAAAACACATTTTCGTATCGTTTGTTATCAGCTAAAACTCTGGCTAACATTCGAAATGACATTTATTTAGCTCAACCTTAACCGAATAAGCTAAAAACGAATGGAAAACCTTTTCTAAACCTATACAAATTGAATTGCTGCGGCTTAAAAGCATTCGGTCGAAATGAAAAATCGACGGAAAAGTTGAATTTACCATTTAAGGCGATTAAAACCAAATGCTTTCTAATGGCCATTGCCAGTTGTTGGGCTCATTGTCATTCAGTTTCAGACAAGTTACGACTACATATATGTATGTATGTATGTATGTATTTATTTTATGTATGTGTGTACGCATGTATGTACATACATACAATTTTCCATTATCAGGCGAATGGATGACTGATGATTGGATGAGGCAACCCGTTGCTTTTATCGCAATGACATTTGTTATGGGTAAACCTAAAGCTATTTCATACATAGACAAAGCAATAGTGATAGTAAACCACATATACAGATACATTACAAAGCCATTTATGTATGCATGTATGTATGTATGTATGTACAACTAAAAGATACCCTTCATATATGATATATATATATATGTATATACTTTATTCTAATACAACTGATAGCAGTCGACCACTTTCTTATTTATTGGTCGTTTGTGTGATAAGTTTTTTTTTAAGTTCTTATTAATTTTTCCTTTTTTCTTCATCTTTTTTAAGAGTATCTTGTGATCTTGTGGTGTATCTGTACAATAGCTCTTGTATTGTATTCATACTCTTTCAAATAAACAAAAAGTAAAGTGTCTTTCACATATTTCACAAGCGGTGAAAACCTAACAAATGACAACAAACCACATTAAAACAATTGCAATTGGACAAGAAAGCGCACGTATGTATGTATGTACATGTATGTACTATATAGTAATTGCGATCACAGGGCAAACATAATCTATGTGATGTACATACATATAATATATACGTATGTATGTGGTTATGCATCTACGTATGTATGTACATATATGCTATGGGTTACCGATTTCCCATATTTTTATATATATTGTAGTACTCGTCTATGTATATACATACACACATGCATACATACAGTTAGCGGCTCATCGGGTTTCGCTCTGGTTTTTGTTTTCTTCTCCTTGTTTTACTTCAATATGAAAGTGCACTTTAATTGCCTTAGCTCCGAGTTTAGAGACCTTAGTAAATCTAGTAGAACGGCTAGATCGGTTAGTTACAGGTGGCTTATGGGAAATCATGGTTCACACAAAGTAAGCCAAAACATAAAGGAATAAAACAAAACGAAAACAATAACAAAAACAAAAACAAACACAAAACATAAAAGAAATGGGTGTAATAAAGAACTTGTAAAACACTTGGCACTTAATCACCAGATGAAGTTGTTTGCCGCTTCAACTGATGGTGACTAAACAAGTTTCACAAACAAACATATACATACATACAAATACATAAATGAAGCATGTACATATGTATGTATGTATGTACATATGTACTGTGTACATCAAAGATATATAAATCGATGAATAAAGTTTCCACTCCAATCTCCTTTTATGTATTTATGTTGTGTCTAGCCAACTGTTTAGTTAAGCAACTGCTACTAGTTATAAGCATCGAGTGTATGTAACTATCTAAACATCATTCATTAGTGTGTGCCAATAATAGATTTGAGTAAATGAATGAATGATACTTAATGTTCAGCGGCGATTTCAATGAAGCTTTCTCCAACTCGCTTAAATGGCTATTTCGCTTTGCAGCAGCAGCTTAAGAAGTTTCATTGCGGAAATTGTTTTCCCAAATGTTTTAACGACCATGAATGATTTTTTTTGTATTATATATAAGTATATTTTCTTTTTTTTTTTGTTGTTGTTGTTCAGATTAACCAGGCATAAAACCCCATAATACTATCATAATTATGCATAGCCAATTACATGACTATCGTTAACTAATTATGTATTTATATACATTTTGTATATGGCATATTGTATATATAAGTATATGTATACGTATATGTATAATATTTATATATCATCTCTCTCCCTCTTACTCGTTATCTAATTGTAAAAACTAAATAGTTTTATTTTTTGGTTATTAAAAAATATTATTTATAGCATTTATTTCTATATTTTTCCTGAAATATACTTTTACTGAATTGCCCATAATAAAATATTTTCGTAGCAAAAGTTTGAAAAAAAGAAGAAATTTTCATTATTTAAGCTTGGCATCACTTTAAAATAGTTAACATACATATATATAATTAACTATATATACATACATATATAATTAACTATAGGGCCATATTATCTTGCCATTATTTCCAGTAATTAAAACATTTAAAATTAATATAATCAATTATTGCTGATTGATCAAAGCAGAAATCGATTGAAATTCTCGATTATCTGATGAACATCACAAAATTTGATTGAGCGTGTGCTGCTGCCGTTGGTTGCGAAATAAACTGATTGAGATGAGATTGAATCGATTAGGTTTAGTTTGGGTTAGATTTGAATGCGATGGAGTCAGAGGTTAATAAACTTGATTGATAGCCAGAAAAAAAAAAAAAAAAAAACAAAACACATAAAGCACAATACAAATTAAACTTCTTGTTTCATTGTACAATATTTATTTGTTATTGTTGTAATCTTTAGACAAAGAGTCTGAACAAACTTGGAACTTTCCTTCGACATGTCGCCATATAAATGCACTTATAGTGTTACAACAATAAAAAATAATAAAAAAAAGATATATATGTCTATCAAAGAAAGAAACATTGCTTTAAAAAAAAAGTGTAGCATTAAAAAAAAACATTAATAAAAAAAAAAAGAAACAAGTAATAATAAAAGCCTGTTACAAACTTTGTTCGTAATTACGATTGCCGAAAAAGCTGCTACATGAAACGTAGAGTGTGTATTTTGTTGGTGTTTTGTTTTGTTTGGGGCTTTAATTTTATTTTGTGTGTTTTGTTGTTTCTTTATTTTATTTTATTTAAGTTTTTTTTTGGTGAATGGTTAAGTTAGGGAGTAGACAGTAGCATTTGGAACCGGTTAGCTACTTGGGGGCCCGAAAAGTTGACTGAACCTGAGACTGATTGAGTAACACACATTTAATTGATTTAAATGCGCGGCTTTTGCTTAATTGCACATTAAAAGAAAATAGAAAAAAGAAAAAAGAAAAGAAAAAAAGTATTAAAAATAATAATAATAATAATAGCAGCTAAGAAACGGCAGTCAATTAAAAACACAGATGCTAAGCCACAACTCGAAAGTGAAACGACAACAACAACACGAACAAACAAACAAACAGACAAACCGAACTACAACAACAACAACAACAATACAAATAAGAGCAAACGTACGCCCTATTGGGCAACATATAATATAAACAACAATCGAGCACATACATGAGTAGCCATACATACAGACTTACATATGTATGCGCTCTAACAATGGCCATCAAATACCCTACAATAAAATTTTAAACAAAAAAAATGCAATGTTAGTGTAATTTAAGTGAATAGTTTTCATAAAATTGTCATCCAATGCTCCGCATCAATTTTATAATTGCATATTTCAAGATAAAAGTTGATTTAAAAAAAAAAAAAAACCCACAAATCAAATATTATTATTTCCTTAGGGGCAATAAATTGTTTAAATTGAATTGTTTTATTGAAATATTTGTATTAAATTTCAACCGCTATTCCCAATTTTTAAATAAAGAAGTCGAATACCATAAATGCCTACAAAGTTATAGTATGTAAATATTGAATGTATGTAAAAAGTGTATTTTATTTTTTTTTTAATTTTTTTATTTTGACAAGAAAACTTAAGCTCAAAAATAAGTTTCCGTTTGTTAAGTTTAATCTAAAAATTATGAATGAAGCCATTCAGTTGGAAACTTAAGATAACTCTTGTACAGGTTTCAAGTGTAGGGTATACGGAACATAGCGCAGCGGGTCAATCGGGTTCACTGTCACTTTCTCCCAATGCTCCATCACAGCCCGGTAGGCCCCTCCTCCCACACACACAATTTGTTACTGTTGTCAACAACATCTGGTACCAGCCGGCAAGCGGCTTTGATACGTTGTCCAACGGCTGATCAAAGTTACAGTTAATCAAAGCACGGGTGGCACAAACGAAAGACACTGAATGTTGACATTAATTTTGGCGACCGCTTGAGCGTTTAACTGTTTTATCATTTATTATTTGTCCAATATTCGATAACTGAAATCTGTTTGCCATTCGTTCGATTCATTTTATTGGCGCGAATGATTCGGCAATTGTTGCCTTTGATTGCCAGTTGTAATCAATATTTGGCCTTACCTGGCTGGATTTTGGCAATATTTTGCTGGTTATTGGCTGTTCCGTGAGCATCAGCTGAAAGCCAAATAAACAGCCAAACAACAGACACTCAAATTGAGGTGAATGAACGCACTCAAAACTTGAATGCGAATGCAATTCACACAGTCAGTTCAAGACACAGTGAATGTTGTTCAAAGCATTCATCAATATGTTGAATGAGTTTTATTAATTAGGCATAAATATACCACATAATACGTATGTATGTATTATATGTTAATTTTTACACAATGCATTGTAATAAATGTTTGTTATATTATATTATATTTATATATTTTATCATTATTATTATTATTGTTTATACTGAATGGTATATGAATAATAGAATTATGTTATGAATGCTAACGTTGTGAGCACGCCACATTCATAGAAAAGTATTCAATTTATAGTATTCACAAATTCATACCACTCACACATACATATGCATTCAGTAGATTCTTTGTTCGAAATCTAGAGCTTTAAATGTTTTATTTGGTCAAAACCTTTGCTACACATATACATACATACATAAAGCAATACAGCTAAAGCATCACGTATGTACACATACACACACACACACACACGCATGCACACAAATGGGAATATCTCTGGCATAAAGTAAAAATATTTTATCAACATATTTAGTCACAGTAAGCTATTTTATCTATAAAGAATCCAAATGAAAATGATTAGATTAATTAAACACCGTCAAAGCCACCGAAATAAATAAATAACTTGACGTCTTATAATACCCAGTAAATTAATGGCCATCTCAGGGTATACGTTGCAATAATTAACAATTATATAAATATAGTAGTCTACTGTGTCCAAATACTTTTTATACTTGAAACAATGTTTCAAAGTCAAACAAAAAAAGTATCTTTGAATTAGTTGCAAATGTATCTTAAGGCTGTGCTACTTTATTGTAAAATGCACATTCAACTTGTTTCACTAACAAGAACTAAGCTTGAGATATGCAATGCAATGTGGCAAGCTGCACAGTGGGTCAACAACGATTTAAATGCCTACCAAGGCTAACAGCAATAACCACGAAATAGAACAAGAACTGAAACTGGTGATACAACTGTTTGTATGCATACATACACATATGTAAATGCAGGTATATACATATACCATACATACATACAATATGTACAAATGTATTTGGTTGAACATATGATATTGTTATTTTGTTGTTGTTGTTGTTGTTGTTGTTGCTGTTGCTGTGCTGCATTCCTGTCTAGTGAAAGTCGCTTTGGCGAACACAAATTCAAGGCTGCCTAAATGCCTGATTGCCTACCCAGCTGCGTAATCCGAGACCCAAATAGATTTATTAGCTGTCGCATTTAATTGAGAATGCAGTAAATGCATTAGACACATACACATACACATACACATCTACATAAAAAATCCTCAAGATTGTGGCTCCTGTTAAAACAAAAACCGTAAAAAAAATATATAGTATATATACAAAAGAAAAATGAAAGAAATATATACCTGACGAAAAAAAAAATAATTATATTATAATGATAATGTTGTAGCCTGGGAACCTGAAAGCACTTGAAATTCTTCCTTTCGTTTTGTCTCTCGCACTCGCTTCAACACTCTAGCGTACTCTTTCTCTCCCATTTTGTACATCTCCCACACTGTGTCTTTGGGTATTTCCTGTTGCACTCTGATCGCGCGTCATGGGAAGCTAAGCACGCTATAAAGAAGAAGACGAAGGCAGAGGAGGAGGAAGAAGAAGAAATAGAGATGGAGGAAAAACAAAGCAAAAGACGTACTAGCAAAATAACAAAGACCAAGTAAAAGAAGAAGCTAAATACGTCGAATAATAAGCATAAACAAAAGGAAGCCCTGTCCATAACAACAAGCACAAAATGTATCCACAGTGTATATGTATATACATTATTATACTATATACATATACATACAATACTAATACATACATACACGTATTTATATTGTACGTTGAAACTTCCAGTAATTCAAAACTTAACACTTTCTACAATAAGGCAAATAAACATTTTTTTCTTAATATACATTTTAAATGTATATGTATGCAAAAAATGTAAATAGATTAAACAAATTTTAAAATATCTCTTTATAATTATCAAACTTCTATTGTTGTAAATTCATTGTCATGCAAACCTAACAAAAAATTGAAATTATGAACATTGTCATCTGAAATTATTTATAGATACATTTAGTAATAATATAAAGATTCTGTTGTTTATTTGATAATTTTAAATTCCGGTTCAAACACTGTATAATTAGGCAAAAACAAAATAAATGCATATTCGAAGACACACACACACACACACACGCACACGCACACAGAATTATAAACAGCAATAAATAATTAAATATACTATATGTATATGTTTGCATGTTTGTATGTACGTATTTGTATCTGAGAGATAACAACGCATAATTTAGATAAATAACTTCACTTTATATTTGCAATGCATTTTGATTGTTGGTTTTAAATTTTTTCAAATACAATTTGGAGCACTCACTAAATTCTTAACTAACAAAAAGAAAACAACGTAAAAAAAATTAACAAAAAAAAATAAAATAGAGAAGCAACAACAATTACGCGCACTTGTGTTAAATAAATGACAACAACTAAAAACCTAAATCAAACCGTCAACAGAAAACTGCGTAACAACCGCAAAACACACACCAACAACAACAAAAACTACGAACCAACTACGACATCGGCGGCGGCGACAACAGCGGCGACGCGACGACAGCGACAGCGACGGCGACGCAGCTAACGAGCATGCGAGCGAGCAATGAGCGTTGTGCGCTGTGCTCGTGTTTCGTTTTAAAACTGAATTCACGTACAAAGCCTTAGCCATAGCACAGCGTGAGGCAGCGATCATGCAGCGACAGGTGAACAACACACGGTGCGCCGCAGCGACAAAGCGATTGAGCGAGCAAAATTTAAAAAGAGAGCCGCAAAGAGCGTGGGCATCTGTTGCCGGCTGCACAGCACATAAAAAAAGAGTGAAGGAAAAAGAGAGAACGCGCAAACAAATGCCAACAGCGCAGTAACTTTCAAGCTGCGTAGTGCTGGCATTTGATAAAAACAAAAAAATAGCTACAATATTAAATTAAGAATAACAAATGCAATATAAATAATTTACAAATAATATATATGACAATAATAATGCATATTCTAATATCGCACTAATAAAAAGATATAAAAATATATAAATTAAATTTTAAAAGAAAACTAGCAAGACTGTTATGATTAAAATTATAAAAAATATTCAGTATTAAAATTATTATATTTACATAATAAGAAAAGATTGTGTTAAAAATTAAACGAATTTCATAAATAGCTAACATCAATAAATAATATTTTGCAATTATTAAAATTAAAACAATGAAACTAAAAGCAAAAGCTAGCTGGTAAATATGGCTACAAATAGCTATTTGAGCAACACTGAAATAGACGTGCATGAGCCAACCAGTGGCCGTCAAAAGTCTGCAATTGGCTCTTCAGCTTGGAAATAGCCAGAATCAAAGCAGAATAGCAATAAAAACGCAGCAAACAACAGAATGCGCTATTGCTGCTGCTGCTGTTGTTGTTGCTGTTGTTGTTGTTGTTGTTGTTGCTGGTTGGTGCCTATGGCAAAGCAACAGTTTGTCAAGCGTAACGCAAACAAGCACAGAAAAAACAACAACTGAGCAACAATCAAAAGAAGCGCATCTGCAACACCACGACATTTAAACGCTCTAACAATTGTGTACACAAATTTTTAAATTAGTTTGTGTATTTGTTTATTGTCAACGATAAACAGTTGACAAAAATTTTAAATTAAAATTAAAAATATATGAAACGAAATCGATAAATAATTAGCATTAAATTTAATTTGATTATTTTTATAGAAAATATTCCAAAACATATCCATTTAAATTTGAAACTCTATTAAACTGATATTATTACTAACATTTTTAAAACGAATGCTAAAAAAAAAATATATATGTATGTATGTATGTATGAATAATGCAATTAAATTACGCTTCTAGTTTTATTGTCAAAGCCAATAATATAGTACATGGACTATTTTCAAGTAAGTTAACAACAAAGCAATGAAAATGAAGAAGAATGCAAATCTGCTAGCAGCCACAGGATGGCGACAGGTGGCAACTACATTTGTATCTATGTATGTATGAATGCATCTACAAGCACTCTCATACATACACAAATACATATGTGCATACATAGAAACAATAAGTAAAGTAGACAATTGCTGAGGGCGGCTTATGGGCGTGACAACGTTTTAATGGCAGCTGCAACATGTACAGGGATGTTGCATAATTGCCAAGAACGTTGCAAAATGTTAGCAACAGTTTCCTTAACCATTTCCCCTATTTGGACCAAATGGCAAACATAAAAACCAATTGGCCTTCAAGTGCAAATGTTGTTGTTGTTGTAGATGTTGTTGTTGTTGGTGGTGGTGCTATCGTTGGCAAGCTTAAAATGAATTCTAGCCTATAAAATGTAATAAAATTAAACGAGCTGGAAAGCTTCCTTCTTCCATGAAAAGCCTCCGTCCGCATCGTTGGCATAATTAATGGGCGAAAATCAAACCACAAAAGCAACAACAACAAATGTAAATTAGTGTTCATACAATAAACATAAGTATAAATACATATATTAAATTTGTTATTGCAATTTTAATGGTATAAATAATGAAAATTTTGTTCGTATAAATTGTAAAAAAAAAAGAAAATGAAACGGGAAATACAGATGATAGATATGCATGTACATACATACATATGTATATCTATTTGAATGGAAAAACGAATACAAAAACAAATATATGATAAATAAATAAATTCGATTTGAATCGGTTATTCGTTAAAATAAATGAACGAATAAAATGAATGAATATATGTATGTATCTGTACATACATATGTATATTATATATATATATATATATATATTTGTATATAATTGCATTCCAATATTCTTTTTATAATATTTATGTTTGTTGTGATATTATAATCATTGAATTAAAGATTATAAAATAGAGTTTAGTGACCCAAGCAATGCTTCTTCAACTGTAATAAATAGCTGATCTTCAAAACTTTTTTAAGCCAAACTAAATAAACAACCGTTAATTTGCAAACTTTGCAATCTCATGAAATGAACACAAAGACTTCCGTTCGACTTTATTAAAAAGAGAGCAAATAATTAGACAGAAAGAATGAGACAAAGAGAGAGAGAGAGAGAAAGAGAGAGAGAGAGAGAGATAAGGAGAAACCAAAAGCTTCGTGTCATCTAAAACTATTGAAACAAGATACAATTTTCGTTTGCCCACCCACCCATCCAATAAGAGCACACCGAATCAATGAACATGCAACAAAGCAACACGCAACTAATGAGCAACAAGAAGCCAAAGCTAAAACAACAATAAAATCAGCGGCAAAGCGGAAAGGAAGAGGCCAAGAGCGGCTTATGCGGATTCACAATCAACACTTAAACCAAATAAAAATTGAAAAGAAAAAAAAAAAATACTTTTCGTTATGCTATGTCTAAATCATCGCACTTGCTCTTTATATTTTTCGCACTCTCTTTCATTTGGCTTGCCTTTGTGCCACTCAGCTGATTTTTGATATCTGTATACAGTGAACTCCCGAAATGTTGTACCCATAATATCTAATGTATCTAAGTATTTTTCATTCGAAAAATAAATGGTTTTTATTTTCAAAAGTTATGAAAATTAATCGAACAATAAATATATTTTATTATTTTCAAAATTCGAATAACAGTAAATAATTTGTACGTGTGTTTACCGTGATTCATTGAATTGTAGCTGTCGTTTTTGTTTGTTTTGTTTATTTTAATTTTATTTCTTATTTTTATTATTTGGTCTTTTGTTTTTTTGTTTTTTTGTTTTTTTTTTTTGTTTTTTTTTAGAGCTGGTCTCGTTTTGCAGTCGCGTGTTTGCGCACTGCCCAAGCGGTTTGACTGGTCCATTTTGCGGCTTGTTGTGGTTAACGTGCGGTTTAAGGCGTCTGTATCTGTATCTGTATCTGTATCTGTATCTGTAGCTGTATCTGTGTTGGCCTAAACTGAAACAAAAGGCGGGCAAGTTCGTTCACCATTTCACCTAATTTTTTACGTTGCTTTTTGTTTTGATTTGGGTTCCGTTTTTATTCATTTTACTTCTAAAGCTTAACATACAACAAACAATACCAACAAACAGGAAAGAAGGAAAATTCGGAGCTTAACAAACCGACACTTGTATACACTTTCAAATGGATTGAATTATAGAATAATAGAAAACATTTATTTAATTAATATTAATATTCATATACACGATAATGATCAATAATTCTTTATAAAGAAAATTAATATAGTTTGCTTACATACATGTGTATGTACAAACATATAAGATTTGCACATGTTGCATGCATAATGCCGCAAGTAAATGTATTCACACATACACACATAGCTTGTCAATGTAACACGTGCACGTCACGCTTCGCTTCATTTCGATGTCCGATGCGCACAAGGTCATAACACCAACAACAATAACAACAACAGCAGCAACAAAATGTTGCCAAAAAAGACAACAAAAAAAATGTAAAACAAAAAAAAGAAAAATGTTGCAAGTTGCCGGCTTTTAATGATCGTGCGCTCTTTGAGCACAAAATAACTGTTGACATGTGTGCTTTGTGCTTGCGTCGCCAGATGTCGCCACAGCAAGCAACAATTGTGTGGCAAGTCAATTGGAATGATCTGCGTGTGAAATAGTTTTATTTTCAGTTTTTACTATTTTATTTTGTTTTTTACTTTGCTACTTTTTTATAATCTTGATGCGCAGCAAGCCAATTTCAACATTTTCCATGGTTGCCATGTGAACCCTCTCAAAGTACGTCAATATGTATGTATCATGGTATATAGTATGAATAATAATTCGTATGTAAGTGTGTATATGTAGAACAACAATTTTGCATTTGGTTTTTCCAAGCAATTTTAATTAAATCATATTCATTAATATATATATATATCGACAAATAGACAACAAAACAAAAGAAAACAAAACAAAAACCTTATCTAATCAATTCTAATGAGTTTACTAAAACTTAGATAAAGGCAAAAATTCAGGTTAACATAAAAATAAAAATAATAATTACATAAAACATAAACATTTAATTTTTATCAAACCTCTATACGCGTACCTTTAATAATAATTGTTTGCAAATAAGAAAATTATTTATATTCAATATAACAAGTATCCATACGTACATACATAAAAATACTGTTTGAATAATTTAAAACTCACAGCTTAATTAATTAATTACTATTATTAATTACAATTAATACTTAATAATAATAATAAATATTGGGCATCAATCATATGAAATTGTAACTGCGAGATAACTGGCGCCATCTATTGAGCTTTCTCGCAACTAGCAATAGCCAAGTCGTATCGTACAGGTTTGTGACTTTGCTAAAGCACAATCCAATCGCTTTGGTTAGTGTACACACTAAAGCAAACATTTTATTGTTTTTACAACAAATCGAAAGCTACCATAAGTAAATAAATTGATTAGATTGTTGTTATAATAAATAATAATAACAGTATTGAATATAATAATATTAGTAATAATAATAAATGTTGTTGTTATTGTTGTTATCGCTGTTGAAATATATTATTTTGTGTATTATTTGACCTATTTATTCGAATCAACTTTTGTTTTGTTGTACTTGCAACATGCAACGATTTGATGGCAATGTTTTTACCTAACAACGATAAGATATGGTATACTTTATGTATATGTATGTATGTAAGAGAATAGAAAAAATAACAAACTCCTCATTCCCCTTAAAAAGCAAGAAAATTGTGCAATTCGATGAGGGAATGAATTAAGGAAGACGAACTCCAGACCTTTAGATACAAAATTGATACAACAATTTATGGAGGTGGGCGTAACCCGATGTCATGAAATCAATTCTTTTTCTTTTACTTCAATCTTTATGGTTACCAAATGAATCACTGCATCCATGTATCCATGCATTCATGCATCCTTGCATCCATCCATTACAATTGACAGGTGGCAGCTGCAATCCATTTCATGTGAATTATCATGATTATATTACTTTTTACCCAACCAAATTGTTGCTATCAATATTCTAATCGTACTCTGATCAGAGCTTAACGAAACAAAACAATTTTCATCCTTACCTGAAAAGAAATTGGAAAATAAAAAAAACAATTATTTCATTTGTTGAGGTAGGTTGGGGGGGAAGAGCTTAAAAATAATAAAAGTTAATGTTGACATTATCCATCTGTCAACTTTAAATTTAAATGTTACAAAAATACTTTACGTATATTTAATTAATCTGTAACAAATAAGGCTTATTATTAAGAATTTTAAAGGTTTTTGTATTTTTATTCAGAGCACAAAATAGATTAAACAATGGGAAATTCCAGAGTAAAATTTCATAACAATCCCTATTAAGTACGATGCTTATCACGTTTCTTGCATATATTTTAGCCAGGCTATTGGGTATTGGCTATGGAATGGAATGCATGTTCAACTCGTTTGGGGCTAGGCTCTAAGCGTAAGCGTAAGCATAAGCTGTAAGCCTACACCCACAAAACAATCCCCACCAAAAATACCCTCACTCCTTGGCACGACAAACAACGGCGATAACGTCACGAGCCGTCGAGAAAAACCGCTTGCAATTGATCGTGTCTTTGACATTAGAAAACATTTTTCGTTGTTTGTCTGTCTGTCTGTCTGCCTGCCTGCTTGTCTGTCTGTCTTTCTGTCTGGTTGCCTGTCTATATGTCTGTTTGGTTGCCATGAAATTGTAACGCGAAACACGCCAAGAGACGCCGCCAACTGGTGCACGGTGGCTAATAAAGCGCATGGAAGGCGAACGCACGCAGCGACAACAAATCCACTTAGGCGTGCAGCAGCAGGAGGAAGCCAAACAAGGCGGCCAACGGCGTCGAGTGAAATGAGACGTGGCCAGCAACAGGCAGCCAACAGCCTGCTGGAGTTAGTTGAGGGCGTCCAAGTGGCAATAGGTGGGGAATATACCATAAGCAATGAAAATGGGTATATGAAGGCTAGGTAATCGGATAATTGATATAGATATACGATATGCCAACGTACCATATATGAACTTACAGATATAGATATTGATTAGAAATGGTTGCGAAACTAAGCAAAAAAGTTGGAGATATTTATAAAAAACTATTAAATAAAAATAAAATATTTTTAATAAGCGAAAATTTAATTTTGTAATTTAGTGTCAAGATAAGAAATTATGGATTCTTGTTGCATTGCACAAACATATTTACGATAAATTAAAAGTGTTTCGGCACATTCAATTTTTTTGTACACTCTGATCAGTTAATCCTCACAAATATCCCTAATATAAGAAATAGTCAAACTGGTCACAGAGTGCAACGTGTAGCAAGTCATCCTATTGCCGTTACCAGCCAGTGAGTGGAGCGTGCCACTGACCCACAGTCAGATATGTCCATATCATATCATATACATTTATGTGTATGGTATAGACACACATACCTACGCAAGTTTCAAAGTGTTAAAAATTGGCAAGCGGCTTTAGTTATTCAGCGATATTTCAACAAAGACAACTACATATTAAATGTATCTGATACAACAACAACAACAACAACAACAGCAGCAGCATCAACCATCAATCGAATATTACGCAATCGAATTTAATTTGAATTGTTTTTGGGCGGCTGTGGCATCTTTTAAGTTTCCGCAATGCTATCGTAGAGATTTCTCAGACTTCTCAGCGCTAGCCACAGATTGAGCTGCAGGTGAGGTCAGGAAAGTTCATTCATTGATGGCTGATTGATAGTTTTGGGGAGTTATGCAAAGAGTCGTTTGGCAGGTGAAAGTGTTGGCAACAGGTGACGATTGTCTCGATTGTAATTTGTGTTTTCAAGGCAAACCAGCTTATTGTATTGTATAGTATTGTATTGTAGTTGGTCAGTTAGGGAGTCAGTTAGTCATTTAATCAATTAAATCATTAATCAATCAAGCAATCAATGAAAGCTTAACTTTGAGCTTCATCATACATCATACATCATACACACAGTTTTGTCATCCGTTTGTGAAATGCAAACCTCAATAAACAAACATAAAACTAAGCAAAATTAAATGAAAAAAATATACAATAAAATAAAATAATAAAAAGAATTCAGAAGAAATGATTATCATGATTATTAAACTAATTATTATACTATATACATACCATATGTATTTGTGTGTGTGTGTATATACACTTGTTTGTGTTTCAATAAGTGGTATTAAATGTTGGTAACCGGACTCTAAAACAGTTTTGGATTCTGTGTGCCCAGACACCAGACGCAGCCAGTGCAGAGCCAGAACAAAGCAAACACCTTTTGTTGTTTATCTTTTAGGTAGGTATCGGGTGGTACGAAAGGGTATAAAGCGCCACGATGAGTTCCAAAACAATATAATTTATTGTTTACCTTTATACATTTTTTTTATTTTATTATTTATTTATATTATCTGGTTTTTTTCTTTTTGCGGAATTGAAAGCGCACAATATGTCTTAAGAACAGCCACACCGTAAGATGGGTAAATGATATTTAAACATATGACAAAAGTACAAAAACGGGCATTGTATATGGTAAGCCTAGATGAGAGGCTGTAAAGCGTGTAATTGTATATAGACCACACAGTCGGCACTCGATATAGGCGATGAACATGAATTTATATTGTATGAAATAAGAAATTTCATTTTTTGAAATATGCCAGAATAAATACACGACATTTTTTCACCTTTTTCTTTCATTTTATTAATTAAAATTGTTTGGAAATAAATTTTAATGCCAGTCCATTCCTTTCTCTAGTTGACATCTTATTTGGGGAAAACAATTGTTATCCAACTGACTATCAGGTCGAGTGCACACTGTAATCGTAGAAAGCGTTAAATGCTAAATGCCTCGCCTTAAACTTAAAGAAGAAAACAACCTTTCACAACCACAAACAAAGGATGACAACTGCCACTTAAATTTCAATAGCTTTTTACAGAACAATAAAAATTCCCAAAAAAAAAAAAAAAAAAAAGAACGACAACATCTCTGATAGACAGTTAAAAGTATTGGAAAGAGAATTGAGAAAAAAAAAGAAAAACAGAAAAACAAAAAATACAAAAAATACCCAAAAAAAAAGTACAAATTCTATTACGAGCATGTAATGCCAATCATTGATCATTTTTATAAAAGACATGAAAATGCTTACGCTCTTTCCAGGAATGCGTACATAAAAGAGCTCTGAATGATGTGCGACAGTTCATTAAAATGAAATTAGTGGAAAATTTTTATTTATGGTTTGGATAGACAACGCAACGTTAGACAAAGAAGAAGGAGAAGCATAAGCGAATAAGAAGAACAGGAACAAGGAACAACGAAAAAAGATTATAAACATAAAAGTTCAGTTTACGAGCAATCTACAGTAAAACTGAATATTTCAACAAAAGAATAAAACACAAAGATTGAAAAAGTTTAGAAAATCCATGAAATTCAGAAACTTTATCTTTTAAATTATAAAGCCAAGCATCTACCTGTTTGCATAAAGTTATAATTCAAATTAATTTCGATTTCAAAGTCTTATAATGTATATAAAATTTAACTAAGCTATGAACAACCCTGAACTGTGGCAACCCTGTGGTAAAAGTTCAACTTGCAATTTTTTTGAGCTCATATGTATACACATATATAAATATGTATGTGTACATATAATATAATACATATATGTACAAATAAACGTAACTTTTTAATTGTTCTTTTTTTTGGGCAAAACATAAATAACAATAAACATAAACAGAAAGACGACAGCAAAATTAAAAGAAAACTACGGCAAAACTCAAAATAAAACAGCCGAAATCGCATTTTACGCATTCGCAATAGCACGACCAACAACAACAACAAAAACATAAACAAAAACAGCAACAAAGCATAAACAACAACTATAACAAAAGAAGAAAAAAAAAACAACAACTGATGACAACTGTTTCATTTTTATGGGTGGCGGAAATGTTTATTCGCACACAATTTCTATATAAGCAATTAATTTTTTACTTTAATTTATTATATTATATATTTTTCAGTTGTTTTTAATCTTCTTCTTTTTATTATGCACTTGGAAGTGAAATCAAAAGCAGCCGAGCGACGGGATCAAACGGTTAAAAATGCCACTAAATTCAAAGAGTATTTTTGTTTTTATCAATTAACCTACAAAAAAAACAAAAAACTTGTGATGCCACACTACGAAATAAACAGTAAACAAAAATAAAAACAATTGCATAATAAATGGATACGCATTTAAAAAATAATTATGTAAAAAAAAAAACAGATTATAACTTAGGCACGAGGATTACAAATGCAAACGAAATTCCATTAAAATGATTATAACAAATTTTGTTGCAATAAGCGCAAGAAAAATTTCCAATTTAAAAATTAAAATTAAAATTAAAATTTAAATTTTACAAAAATTTAATTTACTAAACATTTCATATAGAACCAGTTTGTGCAGCATTCCACCAAAAAAAGTACAGTTTATAAAAACTTTATATTCCATATGTATGTATGAATGTATGTATACATACATATATGTATGTACATATATTATTTGTTTATGTCGTTAAACAACAGAACCATATTAATTGTATATTTACGTATTTCAATAACAAAATGACAAATTGTAATGAACACAAGGTAAATGTTTTATGATTTTGCTTTAGTTGTAAAGCGATTTCAAGGCCAAGGCGTCGAATGTATAGGTGTATGCGTATGCGTATGTGTATGTGTACTTGTTGTTTTTGTTTTCGTTATTGTTGTGTGTGGCAAAGTTCAGCGGCTCTCAAGTGGAACAAAACGGCAGCAGAAACATGCAAGACCACGCCCCAACCGATATTATGTGCGACATTTTCTTCTTTTTTTTGTTGTTTTGTTTTTTTCTTGTTGGGCGCCAATGGCGTCAAGTTTGTCGCTTAAGTCTTTTGTTTCTCACATGCCACAAGCAAAAGACGAAAATCCAAAAACAAAAAAATGTCAAATTAATTATTTATGGTGTGCGTATTATTTAATTATTTAAACGTACATACACACAAAAACAAAAATATAACAACTATATACCGAGGTGCGCAATTATCCATTGCTATGCCCATGGGCGTGGCATAGAGTCCATATTCAGTTGCCTATTGTATTTGTTATTGTTATTTGCGCACGTGAAGCGCCTACGCAATTCAAAATTCGAAGCAGTTCAGCAAAAGCAAAAACACACACAAAAATAAGAAACAAAGTAGAGAATAAATAAATACAAATTTAAGCTTGGCAAAATGAGGGCCATGAAGAAAAAACAAAAACAATAACAAAAACAAAATACAACGCAAACTAAAAAAACATAGGAAAGAATTTGACGGTTTGGTTTGGGGTTTTTTTTGTTTTTTTTTTTTGTGCAGCTAAAATACTTTAGCAGAGCTAATAAAACATTTTTATTTTATTCTTCCAGCTAAAAATGTTGCTTAAACTTAAAGTAAACATAAGATTGATTGTCTTTACGATTGCCGTATAAAGTTGTATATGGTAGACATTTACTGAACGAGCAGAGGACTAACTTTAAAGACATTAAGGACCCATTGGACATACTTCGAGACAAAAGTATAATAGCCAAGGCAAGGGTATGATAAAAAAATAATTAAATGAAACAAAAACACGCCTTTAAAAAATACAAAAATTAATGTAAGACGATGCCAAAGTCGAAATGGAAGTCGAAGTCGAAGTCGAACTCGAACTCGACGCCGTATGCGGCGCTGCATGAATAAAAATAAAAAAAAAATAAATTAAAAAAAACTTAAAGATTCGAACATTTTACGACCTCTTGTGGCCTTCAACATTCTTTGCAATGAGTCGTTTGGCAACACTGGCGAATGCTCCCGCTCTCGCGGCGGAACTCTGACTATAGTTAACTCTCTCTCTCTCTCTCGCTCTCTCTCGCTCTCTCTCTCTTTCTGTTTCTCTCTCTCACTCTCTGTGTATTATATTTACTCCCACTCTCAAGCATTGTGGCAACTACAACGGATCCATTGTTGTTAATGTTATTGTTGCTGCCGCGGCCGCTTTGACTTAAGCGAATGATTCATGCATTAAATTTCACGTTTTAGAGGAAACACCTGGATAAATATACATGCACATATACGTATATATGCATGTATGTATGTATGTATCTACAAGCATACATGCATACATGCTTACAAACCAAATAAATTGCTTATTATGCGGAACTGTGAGTCAACCGTACACAAATTCCTGGATGCTGTATATCAACATAATGTCAACAAAATTCAAACATATACCTAAAGTAAAAAAAAAATAAATAAAAACCAAAACAAACCAACAACAAAACCGTTAAGCGAGCTTTGCATAATCATTTATAATAAAATGTTTGCAGCTACATTTTGGCAATATGATGCTGCGTTTCCGACATTTTTATAAAAGCCGAAACTACCAGCATACAATTTCTCTTTATTGAAAAAAACTTAAAACTAAAAACTAAAAACTACTTTTGTTTTTTTGCTATAAACAATTCAAATTTTAAATGCGTTTTGTGCAATGTTATTTGAAAATATTATAATAACATTTAAGAATCTTTATATTTATGCTATATTTGGTCACAGAGTTCAGTTCCTGCTGTTACAGAATACAAACGCCCTTCAGAATATAAACGCAATACCGACTGCAGTGGGCGTGCATCTCTGTGCTTAAGGTATGTGTATGTGTTGTTTCAGTTGAGTTGAGTTGAGTTGAGTTGAGTTTAGTTCGGTTCTGATACGTACAACTTTGAACGAAAAATAATTCACTCACTAATTTGATCTTTCGTTCTCCTCTCTCTCTCTCTCTCTCTCTTTCTCTCTTCCTCTCTGTGCAAGAGCATGAGTAAGCGCGAAATTGGTACGGTATGAGTGGCACTTACATTACCTTTACCTAGGCTTATGGTACACGCTATAAAGCCTAACCGTCCGATCGCATTTATCAGATATGACGATACACAAAACACACACACACGAACATGCTTACATGTATGTGTGTGCTTATAAGGGTTGGCTGGGTCAACATACCGTCAACCGTTACCAACTCATCATTATCATCACCAGTATCATTATTATCATTGCGATGAGCATTACAAATACATTAAAATTGTTGGTCATGTCTGTTGTGTGCATTGTTGTATGTTGGTTGTTATCGATACAGCGACAATATTGCATCTACATACATACACACATACATCGATAGTTTTAGCCATGTCAAACCAACCGTCCAAGCGAATGCATTCCAAAACTTTTGCATTGGATTCATTGTAAAACTAATAACAATTATAACAACAACAATAACAAAAAATTGTCAACGAAATTCAAAACCCGCAGTTGCAAAATATTCAGTATATATATATATATGTATGCATGTACATACCTATATGTATATGTATATGTATATGAATTCAAACCGGAGCTGGAGCAATTCACCCGCAACGTCGCGCACGTTTCAGCGATAAAAAATCAACAAGCACAACAACAACAAAATTAAATATATTTAAAAAAAAAAACAATTTACAAAAAACAAAAAAAAATTGTAACGACTTTTTGTTATACCAAAGATTTATTATATTAGATCAGTCCTAGAATTTGTAGTCGACAATTTCTTTTGTCTTTTTAAGCAGATCAGATTCTACCAATATAAACCTGCCAGAACGGAAATGCGGCATCTATCGCAAAACGTATTTCATTTAAAAAAAAAAAGAACATAAAAAAACAAACACTATTTAGATTTTATTTGGAAGACAACTTTATGCAGAGACTCTTACTCATTTTAAATAAATTATGAATCATGTTGCAAACAACTGATTGAGACTATCTCTAGACACACTCTGACATACATACATATGATACATACATATGTATGTGCATTGGTACATGACAAAGCGACAATTAAAGTTGCAACGCTTCGAAATGTAAATATATATATATATAGCATATACTCGAATTTGATAATCTTTATATCTTATCTTTGAAGAGGAAATAATAGTATGTATATTATATATATATATTGTTTTTTAACTTTTGGTTCACATTAACAAGTAAAATTAACTACTTCAAGAAAATTAACTATTGAAATTTTAATGTAAATTTAATTTAATCTAACAAATATTGTATTCTAACTATTTTATTTTAATGCATCCTTAATTTATCATCGATTTTATACTCTCTAATTTTATGTTTATCGATTTTATTATCTATAAAATCGAAATCGAAATCTACTTCAAAGTTACAGATTAAGTTTATGTAAAAGTTTGTTTTTGTTTTGTTGTTGTTGTTGTTGTTACGTTGTTTTATGTTTAATGTCAAAGCTTGAACTTGACCTGCAGTTACAATTGACATTCACTTATTTACACACTTGACCCAATGGATGGTACATCAATGGAGCATGTCAGACACTCCCTGGATGTCCCACTGAGGTTGAGACCAACGATGCGTGGCATCAACATCAGTAAGAAGCACAAAAAGAAGAATTCATCAGACAGGGGAAAAGGTTGAAAGAAAAACATAAATAAAAACAAACAGAAGACAAAGACCAAGACCAAGACCAAGACGAACACGAAGACGAACAAGAAAAAGCAGAAGGTGGAGATAGAGATAGAGATAGAGATAGAGCAGACTGACTTTAATTATGTTCACCTTGAACTCAACGTAAAGGTAAAACGCAACAACTTAATTGATTACAAAGGAAAACCCTAAAATGGGCTAACTTGAATAAATTAATTACAATAGAATTGGAATTGGAATTAGAATTAGGATTAGGATTATAAATATGATGAATATTAATGCAGTTGCTTGTTCTCTTTCATTATCTTCCTTTCTTTATTTTTTTGTTTTTGTTTAAGTGTTTGTGTTATTTTTTTGGGTGCGTCTAATGCTTGAAGGCATTTGAATATCAGAAAAGGGGGGACATTTCACTTGGGTGGGCCCCCCCCTTGCACATAATAGGTATATACTCGCGTGTATATAGTATATATAGTTTGGGTAAATGAAAGGTGGATGAGCATGCAGCAAGGCAGAGTGTGGCGTGGCGTTTCCGTCGCGTTTTGCTTGTCATTAGGTAACACATACTACATCAACATAAATAAATGTATATATGGATATGTATGTATGTATGTATGTATATACTTAGATAAAATAAACAAAGTTTCATTCTCTTTTTTTGTTTTATACAATATTTTAATGATATACCATTACCAGGGCAACGCATAACAGTTATTGCTGTTGTTGTTGCTGTGCTAGAACTGCAATTTATGCAACAGCAACAACAATGTCAGCCATAAGACTTTTTTCAAGTCGAACGACATCGACTATAAGACACGCTGCTACAGTATCTGTATCTATATTTGTATCTGAAAAATCTATAGTCAGTTTCAATTATGTATCAATTAAAACGGTCGGCGTTTTTGTTAACCTTATGCAATTTATGCAAATTAAAAAAAAAAAAACAATATTTTATTATTGGATATGCGCGAATTAATTACAATTTTAAGTTAAAATAAAAAAAATTAAGTTAACAAAATTATAATAAAATATAAAGAGTAAATTCATTTAATTATGTATGTAACTCTCGCTGCTTGTTACATTTACACAAATTCAAAATACCCCATCTAATATATATTTAATGGGTATTCTGGTTAAATTCTATAGCTGCAATGGTAGCAGAAATACATACAACACGCAAAGAGCGAACTATGTATGTAGTAGTTTCGGCTGTATGCCACATGCCTCAATACGAGGCAGGAAATTCATTTAATTAATGTGTCAGGCGATGCAAGTCAAAATTTGGAAAAGTAAATTCGAATCCTGGACACACGAATGAATACACGATGTTATAGAAATTCTTTGTCTATTCCTTTGTAAATTTGTGTGTAACCAAAACAGAATAAACAATCGCATTAGCAAACAACAGAAACACCACACACACACATGAACACAAAACAAAACAAACAAATAAACAAACAAACAAACAAGCAACAACATCGACACACACACAAGGTAGACAAGCGACACACGTGCGTGACCAAAATAGATACTCAATTAGTGCGGCAATAAAACTATTGTGAATGTTATTGTATTGAAGAAAGAAAGTACCGCTCAGAGATGAACACGTATCGTGACACAATCACGCACGAGTCCAACTATCCATCTGAGATAACAATAATGAAAAACTCAAATTCGTGTTATTTCCCTAAGTTTATATTTAAATTAAATTTTAATTTTAAATTTAAATTTTTTCACCAATCGAAACATTCTTTTGGTTATCAAATTTACAAATCTCGCTGAAAATGTATATACTATAGATACATATATCATATACACATATTTCGAATGTTCGTTGTTAATATTTATTTATTAATTTATATTTTGTTTGCGTATTCGTGTCATCATATTGCTCATCTCTATTAGCAAAAGACGTTAGAAAAGAATTTTTATTCGACTCACCCCGCTTTGTGGCGCAACCACAAATGCAACAACATCATGAAATCGTGCGGCTGATATGCACTTAGAGGGAAAAAAGAGGGGGGGGGGGGGGGGGGGGGGGGGGGGGGGGGGGGGGGGGGGGGGGGGGGGGGGGGGGGGGGGGGGGGGGGGGGAAAAAAAAAAAAAAAAAAAAAAAAAAAAAAAAAAAAAAAAAAAAAAAAAAAAAAAAAAAAAAAAAAAAAAAAAAAA